>JAVDBV010086729.1:3036-19457 GCA_032619315.1 Piper longum | reverse complement strand
ATTGCCACTGACAAAAACCTTAGACAAATTTTAACTTTTATTACTTGAAAATATATTTGAATATGACACGGAGTAGTCAGGAGAAAAAAAACGGTGATGAAATTTTAATTTTAATTTTTAAAAAATTTATTTAAATATGACATGGAATCATCGTCGAAAAATTATGACATGATTTTGATTTTAATTTGTTTGAAATTTTACTCATGTCTGACATGATTTTGTAATCCCTAATACCTTGACAAGATTTTAATATGATCGTTTGTCATGGTATTTCTATGTCTATTTATTGGCAGAATATTATCACTGTATTTCTGTATTTTGGTGAAAATATGTACACTACCATATTTTCGTGTGAATACTGTGGTGTATTTGCTAGGAAAAAAAAGTCGTTTTTTCACTGCTGCATCATCTTTCAATGTTCTAATTTCTTATCTTTGAGATTTTCGTTCTCATGAATCTTCCTCATAATTTTATGAGCATTTCTTTTTGCCCTTCATTCGTCGGAGAAGATGTAAATTTGTACAGTTTAAAATTGATATGGCAAATGTTCGATCCACTTCGTACAATGTAAGCGATCGCAAGGCTGGAACAAAGCACAAGAATATTGCGAAGTTTATAGACGACTATGCCATCAATGTTTTACTTTGTAATAATAAGAAGACTAAACATTTCTCAAAACTCTTAATCTCTAGGTAAGGGAATTCTTCAATATGTATGTAATGTCTACAGAAAACAATATTTACTAAATAATACTATATATATCATCAAATTTATACATACGTAAAGAAACCTATAGCAATACATCGAATCATAAACAAGTGAAATGAATATATACGAAGAAGTATATGATCCTTATACATTACACACGTCAATAGTATGTACAAGCAGAAAAGATGGTAGGTTTAACAGCCGTATTGACCACGGCTTGTAGCTCATCCCACTCCTCACTGCTGTAGAGCTCGCCATGGATGCCACTGTATGGAGCTTCTTGGCTTAAATTGTCATCAGACCAGAACAAGTCATGATTGTTAAGACTATTGATCAAGCTCAAATGTTCCTCTGCAGATAACCCAAGATGCTCATCGTGCTCAAAATTCCATGCGTCTGAATCTGAACTGCAAGTTTTTGATTCTAGCTCAGCTGGGCTTTCCTTGATTGATGGTATTTCACTCCATTGAGTTGCTTTACGAGCTTTTCTGCAGTACTTTGTCGTTCTCTTGAAAATACGGCACAGAGTCCACACTTCCTAATACCATCCAAAATAACTAATATTACTCTATATAATAAAGCAGTGATGCACAAATGGACAAGATGTTCAATATTATCGTTTTTTATATTGCATCTGATCATAGCTAGATGATATTTTATGTGTTTAAAACTTTAAACACGGCTAGATTCTGATGTATGTTAAACTAGCTAGAATGCTTTCTTAGCTTGGAAGAAGGTAATTAAAAGATGTATACCATATCTTGGATGCATTTAGGATTGGCTTTGGAGTTGGTCATGTCCCTCTGATGATCTTCAAGAAGGCGATATTCATGCATCATCCAATCGGTCTTCGTTCCTTTCCCAGAGCTGCCTTTGTAGTAAACAAGAGACTTCTTTAGACCAATGCAGAAGCCTGTTTTCCCACCTTCGACTTGTCTATTTATCTGCT
The DNA here is from genome assembly GCA_032619315.1 of Piper longum. Taxonomy (NCBI): domain Eukaryota; kingdom Viridiplantae; phylum Streptophyta; class Magnoliopsida; order Piperales; family Piperaceae; genus Piper; species Piper longum. The sequence goes on along the minus strand of JAVDBV010086729.1, from coordinate 17,800 downwards.
TGTCAATCCCTGTGGCTTTCCAAAACCCGGATGATGTCACCCTGTTGGGTCTAATGCTGTTTTTGTACTTCCTCCCTCTCAAGCAAAAAAAGTAATGCTCCTTGTCCGAGCCAAGGTTGCCTCCTTTTTTATTAAAGCCAAACAATAAAAATACCCAGATGAATCTTCTATGCAAATTCATTCCATAACGCATGCATAAAGAGTTAAAAAACGTCTGCTATATCATATCCAACATTACGTAGAACTTGTTGATGGATCATGTTACTGTGCTATATATTTAATTATAATAGATGATGGAAAATTACTAGTACTCACTTGGAAGGTCCCAAGGATCATATTTATAGATGTCAATCTGTTTGATGAAATCAATACTTGAAGAATAACTTTTCTCCACTTTCCTCTTCAGGTAGAATTCAACAAGCTCTTCATCAGTTGGATGGAATCGGAAACCCGGCATTATGGCTTTTTCTTCCTCATCCTCTTGATCTCTCCTACTAACCATCTTCATCTCCATGTTCAATTATTTCTTCTGTTTCTCTTTGGCTATTTGGGTCTGCTGGGAAGGCAATGAGGAAATCTGTGGCAGCGAATAGAGCTTCTTATACATGTGATATTATAGTCAAGTCAATCAGCAGTTGACATCTCCATGAATATGAATTAAGTGCCCTTCAAGAAATAAGCCAAGGACTAGGACCTTCTATTCCAAAATAATCTTTGATGTGATTTATAGGAGCGATGATATTATCGAGGTCATATTTAAGAGAGCAAGTATATGTGGTTTTGTGAACAGCGGTTGGGAGAGTGGCCCTAAACATGTTACCAAGAAGTCCTGGTCAGCTAGCAAGGTGATGGTCCTGATCATGAGGGAGGCAGCTTTGCTCTTGACCCCCAGAAATTATTAAGGTGTTAGTACTAATATTAAGTTAGCATTACCTAAATATTATGTCATTTTTTAAATAGTTCTGATGATTCAATTAAACTTTGTAAACGCATTTATTGGCAACTTTACAATAATCGAGATCAGTTTGTATAACATATTTGAAAATGTGGTGGAAGCTGCCTTCAACGTTTGTACAACCGTGTTTTTCTTTATATGGTGCTCAGATTTTCCGTTGTAACCAAATGCCTCTGCAAATGAGAGACTAAATTCATTGACAACGAAATGCGTCTCACAATTCAAACTGTGTGTACCAATAACATGTTGAAAAGTTATTGCAATGGACCATCTCTATGATGAACACCTAGTTGCCTCAAGTCATCTTTCAATTGTGAAACACAAGAACAGAAATATGAGCAAGAAGGAACCTTCCTAATTTGAATTATTCCCGGTTCTCAGGCAGGCGTTTCCAACGGCAATTGACGACAACCACTGTTGGGTTGTCCATCCCCCGTAAATACATAATTTGAATTATTCTTGGCTCTCAAGCAGGCGTCTCCAACCGCAATTGACGGCAACCACTGTTGGGTTATCCCTCCCCATAAATACATAAAAAGACTGGAGAAAAACCTAAAATTTTTTAAAAAACGTGTTTCGTTAGATAAAAAATAGCAGATGTCTTTTTTCTTTAGGGTGGAGAAAAATGGCGACAAAAGGAGAAAGAAAAAATTGTGTGGATTGAAGAAAAATAAATGCTTTATTGAAATTCGCTTGTGATTGCCAATAATAACTTCGCCAAGTTCATAATTATTAATATTTTTCTATCATTCTCTTTATTTGTAATTACTACCAATTGTGTATAAATTACAATAAATTAGTATTGAAGAGTTTGTACTTTTGTAAATAATTTTTATATTAAGTTGTGATATAATAAATTTGATTTAGCTCTCTTTTGTATGATTTTTTCCCAAAATTTAGAGTTTTCCACGTAAAATTAACTTTATCCATTGGGTGTTGTCCATTTTAATTGATATTTCTCATCTGTATTAAATTATGTGTTGAAGATTTAGATGTTTAGTTAATTCCAATAACCACCACTGGCATTTTCTGTATCTTGGACTGAAGCGAAGTTCCAATGGAATAGAAAGGACTTGGCGCAAGAATTGGCTAATCTTATACACTACGAACTTAACCAGAAATATATCTCTTTTTGTTTGAAGTTTGATCTTGTTCAAATAGAAGGTGAATTCCATTGGGTATTTGAAGAGCATGAGTTTATAGTAATTGGTACTTGAGGATTTGGGCATGCCATGCAAGAATCTTTCTCATTACCAAAGATGAGCAAGCTGGGGTTAATCCATGGGACATTGTGAACAGGTAACAAAGATCGAACAAGTGAGTACATCAGACGATTGCTTTCACTAGTAAGGTCCCCAAGCGACAAACTAAACCGTATGAAAGGGAGGTAAACCTACCTGCACAAAGACCACAAACTGATTAATAACCATATAGAAATCTATCATGTAACGGGGGAATCTTCCTTTAACCAGAGTCAAGAATGAATTAACAAGAACACCAAAACTAGTTATGCTCTTCATGTACTCTTGACTAAGCTCGACTCAGATTACAGTATAATATATATACGCAACGTTAGATTTTGTTTCTCCGACAGTTCGAACTGTTGGGACCAGAACTTTTTCGAGTCGTGTACCATGACATGAAGTCAATAGTTCATGGACCACAAAGAGAGGGCTAAATGTGAAACTGAAGAAACTTCATTGCAGCTGGTCTTGGGTCTTCGATTGAAGAGGCTTCAATCTTTAGATATTTCTCTGTATCATAATTTCCTAGATGGCCACTGCAACGAGTGAACCTAACCTCTTGCTATTTCTGAATCCTTGGATATTCTCTGTAATCAATCCTTACACATTCACTTTGACTGTAAACAGATTGAAATAACGTACCTTCTTGAGAAGTTACTTCCGAATGGTTTAAATGGGAGATGAATTATTGATGATACACTGTTGTATGAGGCGTAGCAGAAGTAGGTGATATACCGCTTTGGTATTGCATCAGAAACAAGGCCCGCTTCTATCATAAATAACAGTTGAACGAAAGTATATGACAAACAAAGCCAATTGCATAGAGAAACCAGAATGATATATTGTTTGAGGAAAACATGTTTGAGTAACCAAGTTCTTGTTTTAGGTAAGCAAGCTCTTGGCTTGGAAGTTGATAATACCACTCATGGGATCTCTCAAATTTTGACAGAGTTTTCATCAAAATTGCCAATAGTACATTTATTCATTCCCTTTGCTGCCCCAAAATGCTTCATCATTTGGATTCTCTCAATTTCAGAATGCAGAAGTGCTATTTCTCATCTTGCCCATCAGAATGTCTTTCGCTTCGTTGATCTTCGAAGCTAGGTAATGGCTTCCACCTCCATCTGGATGGTTTGCTACCATCACTCTCCTGTGAGCTTCTTTGATCTTGTCTAAAGCAGCCTGCTGTCTACATTGGATTCAAATACAAATGCTTAATGCAAGTACAAATAATTCGGAGAACAACAACATTATGCTTAATGATCTACCTGACACCAAGTATCAATGCAGCTTCTCTTCTTGTCATCACGTGCTCAAATCCCCCGGGGTAGAATCTCCGGATTCGAGGAGCAGCTTTAAAGGCTTGCCAAGCTTGCAATAGGAGCCTGCCACCCAAGGCTGCCGCGGTGACAGAGAATGAAGCAAGCACTGTACCTTCCTGAAAATTGATCAATTGAAGAGGTTTCACATGACACATATAACTTAGTATCTTGAGGGAACATTTCAAATTTGAGACTTCAAACTATATATTATGTTCATTAAAATGTAATGAAAACAATTCTCATCCACTGACAAGCATTTTAACCTTTCTAACAGACTCAAGGAAACAAAGAATCTAACCATCTAAGATCCACCAATGTTCATCATTCTTTTTAATCCATTCAGAAAATTTGCTTCCAAGGCCTAAATAAAATAATCTATTACAAAGAAATATGTAACTAATAAATTTTTAATTTGTTTTGATGCACTCTGTCATTGCAAAATCAGTTCCTTACAGGTAAAATCCAGAATTCGAATACGATCAAGTTGTAATTTTGTAAATTATTTAATATTTAGTTCATCCACAGTTCCATGGATAGAAGATAATTTTGCCGTTCAAAAAGTAAAAGCGATCACAACTTGAATTAAGTGACAAAAAATTATAACAGATTGGATCATGAGTTACAAATTCACATTGTCACGTTGTATGCAACAAGATCAATATTCAGGAAAATATTTGGTAAATACACCACAAATTTGCTAAAATAAACTCACCATATCACAAATGTACTTCAACGGCCAGAGAAAATTCTCAATCAAATCAATATCTACACCCTGCAAAAAAAAAAAAGAAAAAAGAGGTCAACACATAAAAGAAGCATCAAATTGGCCATAATAATTACCCAACCTAGTCTTGATCTCAGATAAAATATCAACTATGCAAAAATTAAAGGAGGTTATTAACGTATAAATAAAAGAAACATCGATTTGCATCAGAAAAAAATTAGCCAAATTAACCCCACTAAGCCATATGAGAATTACCATTACAACTCATATACCAAACAACAACTTGACAATCAAATAAACTAGTAACAAGGTGGCACAACTCCTCTTTCTAACATCAAAATAAACAAAAAAACGAGGTAGAAAACAGACCTTGAGGACAACACACCTGCTAATCTGCAATTGGAATTGGATCCTTAAAACAAAACCAGCTAATTCCAACGCCAATCTGAAGGAGGCCACAAATTTGTTACGACTACAAAGCTTGGCAGCCAAGAAAGATTGGCGGCAAAAATTCTGGAGGCTTCTTGAGGCAACGGGCCAATGCTAAACGCGCGCGTTGCGCTCGTAAAGTCGGCTAGTGGCCAATGGGCCCGTCATGGCCCAGCCCGGGTCGGCCCAAAAGTGAATGGGCTAAACATGGGCCGTGGTGATTAATGGTCTGGGCCGTCAATCAATTTATAGCCTGCGGGCTATGTAGCCAGCCCGTTGAGGTGCCAATACGGCATATGGGCTTTGGGCTCGACTTTGTTTTATTAGTTGTATTAATTTGTAGTTTTTTTTCAATTTTTCTTAATTATAACAAAATTGAAGTAGTTTTGAATCGTAAATTGGCCTTTTTTAGAATACTTAACATCAGCATAAGTGGTTTAACTAAACCCACAAATTTTAGACGAGGTTATTGACAATTGAAAATTGAAGATATAAAGATGGGTATCTAAGTGTTTTTGAAAATGAATAATCACGCTCATGGATTAAACTCGATTTGATTCATTACTTGACTCAAAACAAGTTTGATACAAAGCTTAGCTTGATATTAAATAGGTCGGGCCACTTGCTCAACTTGTCTTGACTCAAAGTTTATATAAAAAATAAAAATTTTAATTATATTTACCTTAAATTTTTATAAACAAATTTAATTAAATTATAAAATGCCAATATATGATAGCAATTTTAAATAAAAATATGCATGATTAATTGTCTTTTATACATAGTTTGTTAAAATTGAGATATTTTAATTAAAAATTAAAATTTATAATAAATTATACAAAAGAAAAATATCATTAAATACGAATTCAGTTATCTCGAACTCGAACCGAATTTATGTAGACTCATTACCTCCATTCGAACCCAAAATCAAACGAATCAAACTCGAGTTAGACTCAATGAGTAGCCCGCCCAGCCGTAACTCGACGTAGCAGCAGTATATATGTATGAAAAATTGTGGATGCCGGAAATTATTTAATTGGAGTTTAATCTTAGCCTTTTCTACTGGGAGCCATGCAAAGCGAAAGTAAAAGAGTAACATAATTTTCTCCGTACGATCAGATTCTTCCCTTGCAAGGAGTTTGCATTGGGAAAATAAAAAGAGTTGTCTGCCATTGCAAGTCACAAAGTGGGAACTCCAAAGGTCAAGCACGAGAGCAAATCTCAAACTCTGCACGTAAGCCAGTTTCTAGATTGATTAATGAATCCGAGGAAGGATCCCGGTGATACCATGGTCTTGAATATTTTGCTTCTTACAATTCATGATCGTCAAAGTCGACTTGAAGACTTATAGGTTCATATTTAGCTTTATTCGTAGACTTAACGCACAGCCTCTCTAAATATATTTTGACAATAAACAGCATTCAGTAATGCAGCAACGTAATCAACATCTTGATTTGAAGTAATTACTGCAAATAACAATACTAGTATGAAATACAATGTTTTACAAGTCCCGTTACCAGCAAGGGAAACAGCTATTAAGGGTTTTTGTTTTGTAATTTGCCAACAGATTTTGGTTTGTTGCCCATATCCCTTATCTTGAAGCAGCAAGGAACATCGCTATATAATTATAGAAAAACTAATAAGATAATTAATGACATTTTGTTTGCGTCAGATCAAGCAACACCACAAAACTTTATTCAAGCTCCATTAGATATTTTATTTGAAAAGCATTTTACAGTGTTTGAATAGACTTTTTGGACACTGCTTAAACACAATTAATTTTAGATTAAATATGAACTTTTTTGTTCCCACGGATTTGTATGCTCAACCAACCCTCATAGACATATACTCGTGTTGGGATTACATTTAACAAAGCAAGTGACTGGATTAGTCTCAATTAACTCGAAAACAGTACTAACATGATTAATTCATTGACATTATAATAATTCCATTATAGAAACTAATACTACACAGTCGATATTTTGGAAGGGAAAAAGCGCGTGTTAGACCATGTACTTAAAGCCCGTTTAATTTATCATTTAGTACACTTTGAAGAAAGGCTATTCCTTAATCAAGAATGACGTTATACAGACTTTTTTGGTTTTCCAACACGACGTCTATAATCATTTTAAATGCATCCCCATCCTCAAGACCAAAAAACTTGATCGTCCACGTATAAGACGGTCGGAAGTCTATTATATTCAGAAGAGTATATATACATGCAGCTCACATATATCTGAATGCAGGAGCTGCACAAATATCTGAATGTAGGATTTGTTAAAACCAAATTTACGAATTATGTGGATGTCTATGTAGTGTATAATAGCTGCTCTAATTTGTAATTTGAATTAATATATATATATATATATATATATATATATATATATATGTATAAAACAAGATTGACTTGGTTTTAAATAATTGTGGTCGGCAACTAATTATTAGTCAGGGTATTTGATGGAAAAGTTACGTATATACATGGAAATGAGCAGGAAGGACCATAGGAATATCAATTATGTTTCTAAACTATCGTCTTTGTTGTCTTGCCTGTCTTTTTCCATCAAATATTCTATGTACATAAAAGTCATCATCAAAAAAATGCAGTGTAGACACTTCTAAATCAATTAAGGTACCTAATCCTTTCCACACTAGATATTACATGATCTTTTAAAATTATTTGTAGGTCATATTTATCTCACTATTTCTCTCTCTCTTTCTCTTTCTCTATCTCCTATATATGTGTTCTAGCAATGTGCCATGGATTTGAATAGGGATATTAGAGTGCATTAATGGGGAGAGAAGATCGTAAAAAGGGTACTTCTGATCTGAGAAAAATGACTTGTGCAGATAATAAAGGTGAAGATGGAGCCATCCTTCCAGGGTTCCGATTCCATCCAACTGATGAAGAGCTGGTGGGGTTTTATCTGAGAAGGAAGGTGGAAAACAAGCCTGCAGTCACAGACATTATCAAACAGATGGATATCTATAAGCATGATCCATGGGACCTTCCAAGTAAGGCACTGTTCTATAAGGTTATTGCTCATTTGTTATTTTATCAAGGATATAATATGTAACATATTTGTAAGAACTGATGATGTTTTTTGATTGATGATCTCTCTTTTTTTTTTTTTTTTTTTAACTGATTGTGGAAATTAAACCAATCATCAAATTCTTATTCTTTTTTCACCCTATACCTAAAGGTGTTGGGAACATGGACTCAAAATTAGGATCTATATAATTTATAAATGTTCGATTCGTTTTGGTCTTGATATTAATGTTGCATCAGAAGCAAGCAACTATGTGGGAGAAAAGGAGTGGTACTTCTTTTGCCGAAGGGGGAGAAAGTACAGGAATAGCATAAGGCCCAACAGAGTGACTGGCTTTGGTTTCTGGAAAGCCACTGGAATAGACAGACCAATCTACTATATGAGCCAAGATACCAACCACTGCATTGGTCTCAAGAAATCACTGGTTTACTACAGAGGAAGTGCCGGAAAGGGAATGAAAACTGACTGGATGATGCATGAATTCCGTCTTTCCCACTCCACAAAAACCAGCAACAATCCTCATATTACAATCTCCAAACAAGAAGCTGTAAGGCTTTTGATTTTCTTTTCGCCCCCTCTTCATTAGATACCATCAAATGCTCATGTTTTTAATACGTTTTTATACATTTTCATAGTCATAAAATAATCATGAAGTCTCCAAATTAAGAGGCCAAGGTAGATATTTGAAATTAAGTTATAGCACTGTCTAGTATTTGTCATATTTACTTCCATAAATCATGCATGATAATGTGCTGGTGGATTGCAGGAAATTTGGACACTATGTCGAATATTTAAAAAGAGTGAATCCTTTAAGAGATCAGTTGCACCTAACTTGGGGAAACTATCACAAACTCAATCCACTTCTATGTGTACAACTACAAGATCAGAACTTATTAAAGACATCAGGGACTACTCTGGAGCATACCCGGTTCAGCAAAACGAAATGAAGTCTGATAATAACCATAATGAGAACACATTTAGCTCAGTAGTTGAACATTATGAAGCAACTCCATTGACCACTTCACATCCAGATATTCTATGTTCAAACTTGGGAAGCAGCTTCTCTAGACTTGAGAACTTTGATGAGCTAAGAGCTGTGGTTGATAGTGCAATTGGTTCAATCCCTTATGTTCTCAGAGATCATTCATGCATGAGGTAGTCAGTGCTACAATATTTTGCTTTTGAAAGTTGAACATAGTTTTTTATATGAAGGCGTTTTGCAATACAGTCAAGGATTTGGGACGCACTTGATGTCGATAGTTGCATATTTTTGAATGCGGAGCCTCATACCTGTTTATGGGTTCATACAGAGATGTAATATTATAAGATTCCAAGTACGATTCTCATTGCAATGGCTCTTTGCACTAAATTGGCATCTATATGTTTAAGGTATATATATATATCGAATTCTTAGGACATAAAAAAAGGGCACCATTTAACTTTTTTCTTGGTCGTTGCATAATAGATACAGATCAGGAGATAGTTGATTATTTGAGAAGAGTGCGAAATTATATTATTTTAATGTCCAACTTTTTGAAGTCTTTGATGAAAAGTATGAAGACGCGTTATTAGCGAAACATATATTAAGCATTAGTTGTTGGCCCGGAGCTTGATTACAGCTTAGGAGGTGTTTTGTTCCACCATCTAGATTTTGACATTTCTGATGGTTTCAACGAATGGCAAAGTTTTGCTTCTATCGATCTTGTCAAAAAGTGATAATCCCAATTTTATATTATTACAAATTTGTCATTTCCTATACGATTCTCATGTAACGTGCGGGTAATATTAGAGATAGTTTTATTTTTATTTATAATTTTTATTAAATAATAAGATAGAGTATAATAATTTGATATCTTTAAATTAGACTCCAATTTTGAAGATGGTTTTTTGTTACGTGAAGAGATAAAGTGTAATAATTTGATTTATTATTTTTATTTTATTGTATTTTGATTTGTTGGATCATAATTTTCATGAGAGGGCTAATGCCTTTTAATTTCTCTTTTACTAATAAATAAATAATTAAATAATTAAATAAATAAAGTGGCTATATCCGCATGCATGGCCACTCTCGAAAATCTGTCATTAATTAGTAGCATATCGTATCATGATTCATAACATCTGATTGAATCTCCATTCAAGGCCCATGATTTATCTCCAACAAAAGGCCCAATAAGTTCATTGATGCCCACTTATAGAGTAATAAAGCTCGTGCCACCAATAGGGGTGTAAATTAGCCGAGCCAAACTGGGATATTTTTGAATTCTACATAATTTTTAGCAAGTATGTTTGAGCTCGTTTGAGTGTTTGACGAACTTTAATGTATTATGAGTCGAACTTAAAACTTCATGGTATTTAGGCTTAACTTGTATTTGACTCGCTATATTTTCGAACCGAGTTTGAATTGAACTCGTGCTCGATTTATATTTAATCAATTTTTTTTAATACTATATAAATTTAATATTACCTCAAAGTATTAACGAGTCGAGTCGAGTTAGTATTTTTTCGAGTTTAAACACATCGAATTTGAGTTTTGAACCAAGCCTAATCAAATACTTCTTAACTCAAATTTTATTTATTGTTCAACAAATTTATAATATAAAATTAATAAATACGAGTTTCGGGCTGAATCAAGCGAAACATAAAACACTCGAAATTAAATTTGACTTATTTACACTCATACGATGGCCGGATCATTGCTTGTAATGTTCCCACCACCATGCCCCGTCATTAATAGACATTACACCGACACGGATTGACCCTGGCGGTGACGGGGCAAAGACGAGGCCTGAAAATGGCTCTAGAAGAAGACTATGACACCACCGGGAAGGTGTAGATGGTATAGATGATGCGTCCTCCACACGGATGGAAAATTTGCATCACTCAGGATTCCAAGAGCAATAAAGCTCGTCCTACCAGATGATGCCCTGAACATTCGCACCACCATGACGTCATGATGCCTAGGTATGCATTGACCCATTGTTAATCGACATCACACCAACGCCGATCGCCCCTGGCGGTGACGCGGCAAAGACGAGGCCTGAAAATGGCTCCAAAAGAAGACTTTGACACCACCGGAGGAATAGATAGTATAGATGATACGATCCTCCGTACGGATAGAAAATTTGGAGAAACAATTGAAACATGTGGACTATTGTGTATTGTAAGATAAAGATGGAGAAGAATTAGACGATAAGATAAGAAGGTAGAGGATAGAAGACGGAGAGGGTTAGGGAACTTACATTTTTCTTCATTCCTTCCAATAAATACATATTTCAATATTTATACGATTTTCCAATTTTTACAATTTTCTCTTCTTTTTAATTTTTAAATTTTTTTACTAACTTTCATTATTAAAATTGTTAATTACACACTAAACCCAATACATATGTATCAATATACTTCCGGCGCACCTTGTTTTGGCCATTAATCTTCCAGCTTAGCCTTTGGACCCATCTTTCCAATCTGGACCATCGTCATTCGACGCTATATTTGAGATGGTTCACCTCGCAATCTTGTGTATTTTTGGCCGCTATATTGACGTCCATCAGTGATGCTTTTCTACAACACAAATGGGAGGTACACAGCTTTTTCCACAAATGGTCTGTTCGTTTGTGTTCACAAGCTGATTTCTGTGCACAGAGAAGTTTTTCTTTTTCAGTGAGAAGCTGCATATGTTGTTTGTTCGCTTAGCTAGCAGCCGGCCTTGAGAACATGATAAGAATTGTGTCATAATAACCTATAAATTAACTTTTCGATTCTGGGAACAATTCAGTTATATGCGGCTGGTCTGTGGATCAATTATCATGCCATGCTCTTCCCCATGTTATGTCTGAAGACCTGAACTTAATTATTGGCGATCATCACAAAAATACATTATCATCATAATATTGTTTACAGCATGGCAATTAGTCACGCAATTGTTGCCTATAAATTGTTCTAATAGGCCTACTCAGATCCATAGTTGGCTTTTGGTTGGGTCAGACCATTTTTTTTTAGCCAAATCCGAACGCTCGTTTAACTGGAATAGTTTCAACAAAAATTTTCCAACTCCCAATAATATAAAAAGCTTCCAGTCTTTAACACATTTTATACTTATACACTTAAGCATTTAAGACTGAATCATATAATTTGTTATTATTATTGTTAAAAATAAATTTTAGATATTGTAACTTGCCCACCAATCTTATATTGTATATTGTCTTCAATTTTAATATAGTTTATATTATTATATATTTAAATTTATATTTGGTTTTCTAATTTATTTTTTTAAATCTAATATTTTACGAAATTATAATATATTAAAATTGTTTAATTAATAAATAGTTATAAAAAATAATTTTAATATCTTAAAGTATTTTATTCATAATTTTAAAGTCCGACTAAACCTGTAAACCAATTCTATATTAAATTTGCTATGGTGCAATAATATATATATATATATATATATATTTGCATTTAAAATTTTGTATAATAAATCTCAAGTACGAGAACTTTTAGACCGACATCAAGCCGAACCCACAATCACTTTTGACCGAACACACAAAACAAAACAGCGGGGCCATAAAGATTACCGAGAGAGAGAGAGAGAGAGGTCAAGCAGGGGAGTCCCAATTTACTGGTCTGACCGAACCAGCAAATTGGGCCTGGTTTGGAGCTTATTACCCTGGCTCCGCTTTCACCCCTCCCTCCAAATTAATCTTTCCTCTCCAAACCATTTCTATTTTATTTCCAACCTCAAACCAAACCCACACATTGATACGCAGCTGCTACTTGCTACTTGCAATTGCTTGTTATGACTGTCGTTTCATCCGACTCATTCAGAAAGGAATACTATTCTCCGCCCTTCTGAAGGGTGATCAGCGGATTTGTACTTGTGAGTTAAGGCAGCCTTGACAGGCTATCCGTGGACGATGATCACGTGAGCAAAAGATCAGATTGAGGTGTGGTGTTTGTTCTCTAATTCATTCACAGGGAAAACTACTCTTCTATTTATTTTTGATTAGTTCCATTATAATATCCTATTTTTGTAGACTTTGAGAAAAAAATATGCTTTGGAACAGTGTAACTCTGCATGTAGATATCACTCCCCTTGTATGGTTATCATTATTATTATTATTACTATTATTATTATTATTATTATTGTTATCATTATTATTAATATCTTTCCTGTGTGTTCTTTTTAGTGTTATAAGTTTGAACTCTTTTCACATGTTGTTATGGCTATATATATTTTTTGTATTGAATCCATGCATCTACCATGTTATGTTCTCTTTACTCTGATGATTAACCATTTTTTTATGTATGTACTAAAATTTGTTGATCTTTATTATCTCAGGAACAAAAATCTTTTTTTTCTTAGGAATATCAGGTGTAGCTAGAGCCGCGATTGCCAAAAGTTCTGGGATTTTATCAAAGTCTCTTACATTCTAATTCTTAATTCTATAGAATAAAATATTTTGGTGTTCTTTTTCTGTCGTTTCTTTTGGCTGCCGATGAGTGAGGCTTATTTGGGGCATGTTATAAATACTTTGTTAACTTTTCAAAGAATAATTCATCAGAGGTTGTGAATAACTCAAACTGTAGACCTTCTTGTTGAAATAGGTTTCAATCCCGACAAATTCAAATATGGGGAGACGATGGTCGGTCTATGGATTTTCCTTCCTTTTTTTTTTCTAAGTCGAGTTTTGTACCACTTTAATCACAAACGGATTGATCGGGCAAGGAGAAAATATCCACGGGAGGGTAACATCCATGAGTACAGTTGGTTATGAAAGTACATACATAGGCAAAGAATTTGGTTATGACGAGGAAGCTTATGAGTTAAATAATGAATACGTTCGAAAAATGGGATTTAGCGTTAGAAAAGTAAAACTAGAGCGGGCAAGAAAAGGTGTTATTACATCGAGGAAATTTTTCTGTTCGTGTGAAGGGATTAAACAAAAAGATCGTAGGGTACACATTATGTTGAAAGAAAGAGCACATACAAGAACATGAAGCATGATAAGAATGATAATCAAATTACAAGATGGTATTTGGAGGATCACTGATTTTAAAAAGATCACAACCATCGCCTTGAAACGCCATCAAAGGTTTATAAGCTGAGATCACATAGGAAGTTAAAAGAAGCTCAAATCGATAAAATATGGACAATGAAAAAAGCAGGAATAACACCATCATTAGGCTATGAATACTCGTGTGATGAAGCTGGTGGGTGACAAAATGTTGGATTCACTGATGTTGATTATTGTAATTTTTTAAGAAGCAGGCTAATGAATGAGATGAAAGAAGGAGAAGTTCAAAGTGTCTTTGACTATTTGAAACACAAGCAAATCGAAGATCCATTATTAATTTATTCGGTACAAGTTGATAATGAAGATAAAATGACAAACTTCTTTTGGGTAGAGGTAGGGGTGTAAATGAGTCAAGCTTGCTCGTGAATTTTTTGTGTTCGGCTTGGCTCGCGCTCGTTAATTTTATGTTCGAAAAAATATTCGGCTCGAAATAGATAAACTCGTTGAACAATGAACATAGCTTGAGCAAATGAGTGTTTGGCTCGGCTCGGCTCGAAATTCGAAATCGATACGTTCAAATTCGAAAAAATGTTCGGCTCGGCTCGGCTCGTAAATACTATTGAGGTCACATTGAACTTATATAGTGTTCAAAAAAAATTTGATCCTATATAAGTCAAACACATAAACATTTGTTGTGAAAAACGGGTAATTTTCACCAAAGATAACTAGTTCACTGTGAGAACTATTACCTAGATGACAAGCGTGAAAACAATTGTACTACCCATAAAGTAATACACATTGTTTTTTCTTCGGATCCCCTTCATTATCACAAGAGCACCAGAGATGATCCTCATTATCCCATCTTTCGCCCTCACTTCGAAACCTTTTGACTCTAAGGTTCCGACAGAGATGAGATTCTTCATCAAATCTGGCACATAATGAACACCAGTTAAGGTTCTGGTTGATCCATCATGATTCCTCAAGTGAACGGAACCAACTCCATGTGTGACAAGAGGGGCATTGTTTGCTGTGTAG
>JAVDBV010086727.1:4741-21508 GCA_032619315.1 Piper longum | reverse complement strand
CCTTCCCCACTGGCCCCGCCCTGCCCTGCCTCCTCCCACCTCCCCCTGCCCTCCCCCCTCCCTCCTCTGCCTCTGCCATGCCTCCCCCCGCCTCCTCCTATAAAACCCACGATTCGAGTTGGGGATCTATATTCAGAATCGGTTAGTTCGACCGTTATTTTCGAGTCAGGTATGTTTCAGAACACGTGTACTGAGCCGATGTTAGTCGGGTGTATGAGCTATGAGGGGTCATGCGTACCCAAATATATAATGATAACGTCATGAATACGGCAGAAAAGAATGAGTTATCAGAATATATTAGAGTATGCAGTCCAACTTGTTTTATTACGTAGTTTGATCGTAAAAATAGTTTTAGGCCGAATGTCGCGTTAGGACTCGTTAAGGGTAGTTTGGGTGGGTTGACAATTATATAGCATGTCATTTTGATTTTATGTGTTTTTTTTATTTTATGGGATTTTTCCCGATTTTTTTGGATTTATTTTAGAATTTATTTCAAGTAAATAATTATTTTGACTCGAGACGGAGTCGAGTTAAGTGTTATTTACAAGTTTGCCACCAAGCCACTCTTCTTCTTTCCCCCCGACGCTTTCTTCTTCCAAACCCTAGCACCGCCCCCATTTGAGTGGCCGCCGCCGTTGCTTTCGGCGCCGCCCGGCCGCCGACCGACGCCGCCCAGCCTCGCCATGCCGTTGCCTTGCTGCCCCGACCGATCCCTGCCGCTGTACGCAGCCGCGACGCCAGGGATTGCTGCGCCTAGTGCCGCGCCCGCGAGCATTCGCGTCGTCAATTCCGGTGCGAGAGAACGTCGCCGTCGCCGTCCAGTGGTCGACCTCCCAGCGATCTTCCTCGACCAGAGTGCCGCCGATCGCCACCCTGGCCGGCCAGATTTAGCCAGCCACCGCTGCTGCTTTGTTTTTGCCATTTTCCGGCGAGTTGCCACCTCCGTCGGTCACACTGACACCACAGATGTGTCAGGCTTGCTGAGATGGTTCCGATGGTACCCTATACGGCCCCTATTCGGCTAGTAGACGCCGCCGGCGATTGTAGCATGTTGATGGAATTTGCCGGAAATCCGCCGGAAAACAACTTATCTGCTGGAAAACCGCTGAAACTCGTCGGAAAACCATATTGTTAGAATTTGCTAGATCTTTCGCGGAGTTTACCAAGTCAAACCCGATTGAACTTCAGACGCCGTGGAGTGCCGAATTCGTGGTTCGAGATGCACGTATGTCGAAACCTTAGCGGTCGCCGATTGCCGATGACGCGAGGTATAATTACCTCTAATTTGATTAATCATAACTGATAATTGATAGCTTAGCATGTTAGGGTTGATTAATTGTCATGATAAGGGTCTGACTATAAATGAAATGAAGGATTGCATGATGTGATTAAATATGAGATGAATAGTAAATGATCTAATGAGATAGATCAAGTTTGATCATGATAATTGACAATGATGTAATTTAGAAGAGCACAATGAAATTGATATGAATAGGATGACTTAGAATTATTTATATCAATAATTATTGAATTTTTTGATTGATTCTGATTGTATTATGTGTGATAATTAGGACTAGGCTGATGCATCATTTAGTTATCGGGCATTAGAATTTAGCTTTGATGTGTAGGTACAGAGTAGGAGCTCGCTGGCTAGGCGCGATGACACGCTTGGAGCTTCTACCAGGTCCGTTAGGACTCACTTCTATTTTACGCTCTTTCCATTGTATATTTGATTATGATTCGCAGGACGAGTTAAGTGGCGCTTTATCGAATCCCACTTAACTCAGGCCATTTAACCGAACTATTTTTCGGATTAATAACCCTCGAGGATGAGATCCCTCGAGAATGATTTCGAAAACAAGATCCACAGCAAGTTGCCTTCGGGCCTATTTTATAAATCCCTTCCCAGGCATATATATATTTTTATTGAGTTTTCAGTGAGACGAGAGTGGAGAAATCGACTGCACGTACCATGCAGAGGATGCCGTGACAGTCAAAGCGGGCTCTGGATTAGTGCCAGCGTACTGTTCCATTCCCAAGGGATCCTGACAACTCCGCGTTTAAGTTCCTCACACCCAGAGAACGTGGAGGTCTAAGGGTACTGTTTAGTACAGCGCATGTCATGACTTGTGGTTCAAAGGGTACTGATGGCAACTGCCTGAGAGTACTCGGCCTTCGTGCTCAAGGTTAGGAGAAATATGGAGGTAAGGAACGGGCTTAGGATTTGAGACTAGAAAATGAAAAAAATGTCGAGAGCGGCAACAACAGCAGCAGTTCAGTCAGTTCGGGATGCTACCTGGTTTGCAGCCCAGTGGCTCCTCAGTAGATGCCCTTAAGAGAGTTCATGAGGTGTATATGGATTTTTCTTTCATATGAGAGTTTGCTCTCATTGCCAGTTTGTTATTAGTTATATTCTGGACCAGTAACACTTGTTATTGACGTTTCTGTACTATATGTAGGTGACGAGTATGAGATAGATGTGCCAACTGGACGGAGGAGCAATGAGGTCTTCTGCACACACACATATGTTTGGTGAATGATTGTTTAATATTTTATTTATGATTTTATTATATATGAACTGATGAGAAGAAATGAAGAGCATGATGATGTGATGAACTACTAAGGCGTGATGTCATGACATGAAATATGAATAGATGACACAGGTGGGCTGAGACCCAAGTTTGAGAGTGAGCTATAGTAGTTCAAACTGTGCGTATGTAGTTTTTTGATGTGTGTTTATATGCATGTACGTATATTATGTTGACAAGATAGCCCCTAATTGCATTTTTAAGGGAAGCTTTGTCCGTTTTAAATTTGAATCTTTATTCATTTTATCAAAATTGTTGCTTTCGTATGAATTGATTGCTAAGTAACCCATGTAGTATCCTGCTAGGGTTTTATGCATTCATGCATGTATGACAAGTCGTATCTTCATCTTAATACGCCGAGATTGGATCCGCACGAGTTGGGTTCGGGTTAGTCGACGTTGCCGGGGCCCGTAACATGTCGGTTCAGTTCACGAGGTGAACCAGATTTGGGGTGTTACATTAATATAGGATCAAGGTGATTTTTGTCATATTTATCGTAACTAAACTCATCCATGGTCACATACATCAACATAATTAAATGACATAGATTAAGTATGGATGTGTAGCATGAAAATTACATGTAATTTGATCTAAACATGCCTGTTTTCAACTGGTCCAACCTTATGAGATTATCAAAAATACCAAAAACAAAGTGAACCTTAAATTAAATACAAATTCCCACTAAATTAGCACATCATCAAATGATACAACACCCATATGAGTAACATGCTCATGAAAGACCTTGGACGGCAAACCTTTAATAAGCGGATTCGTAACCATGGAGTTTCTCCCAATATACTCTATAAAAACTTTCACAACAAAGAACTTAATCTCTATATATTTTGATTTACATGAGCTCCTATTGTTATTTGAATATAATACTGCAGACTGATTGTCACAAAATAACTTAAGTGGTCTTTCAATATTATCAACAATGCGCAGCCCTTTGACAAAATTTTGCAACCATATTCCATGATTGGATGCCCCATAACAAACTATGAATTTAGGTGTCATGGTTGAAGAAGCTATGAGTGTCTGCTTAGCTCTCCTTCAAGAAATAGCTCCTCTAGTAAGAAGGTAGATATAGCCAGAAGTGGATCGACGACTATCTTGACATCTAGCAAAATCTGAATTAGAATACCCAATGATCTCAAGTTAATCTAAGTTCCGATAGGTAAGCATGTAATGTTTTGTTCTATGTAGATACCTCATGATTCTTTTAACGGCTATCCAATGATCTAATCCCGGAATACTTAAATATCTGCCCAACATTCCAACAATATATGAAATATCTGGGCGCATACATACTTGAGCATATATAAGACTTCCCACTGTTGAAGCATAGAGAATCTTTTACATTTCCTTCCTTTTATATCATTTTCAAGGCATTGATTGAGACTGAATTTGTCTCCTTTAGAAACAAGGGTATCTCCTGGTTTACAATCTTGCATGCCAAATCTTTTAAGCATTTTTTCTATATAGGTCTTTTGTGATAATCCAAGTATACATCGAGAGTGATCCCGATGTATTTGAATTCCTAATACAAAAGATGCATTTTTAAGATATTTCATTTCAAATTTCTTTGATAAAAAACTATTTATTTCATTTAGAAACAAGGGTATCTCCTGGTTTACAATCTTACATGCTAAATCTTTTAAGCACTTTTTCTATATAAGTTTTTGTGATAATCCAAGTATACATAGAGAAGGATCCTGATGTATTTGAATTCCTAAAATAAAAAAACACATTTTCAAGATCTTTCATTTCAAATTTCTTTGATAAAAAACTCTTGGTTTCGTGGAATAATCTATATCATTACTGGCAAGCAATATATCATCAATATTTTAAACCAGAAAAATATACTTACTCCCACTAAACTTATGGTATATACAATCATCAATCACATTCATCTCAAAACCGAACGAGAGAATAACTTGATGAAATTTGTGATACCATTGACAAGAAGCCAGCTTAAGTCCATAGATGGATTTCTTTAATTTGCAAACCATATTCTTTGAATCTCCCGATACAAAGTTTTTTAGTTGGAACATATAAATTATTTCATCAATGTCACCATTTAGAAACACAATCTTTACATCCATTTAATGTAACTCAAGATCAAAATGTACTACTAATGTCATAGTTATTCTGAATGAGTCTTTCGATAAAACTGGAGAGAACTTTTCATTATAATCAATGTCTTCCTTTTGAGGAAAACCCTTATCAACAAGACGAGCCTTATATCTTTCTACATCACCTTTTAAATCCTTCTTAGTTTTAAATATCCATTTACAACCAATAGGTTTCGCACCTTCAGGCAATGAGAAAAGATCTCAAATGTCATTAGTTTTCATAGACTTCATCTCTTCATTCATGGCATCAATCCATATTTGAGAATTAGAACTTTTCATGACCTGATGAAAGTTGATTGGATCATCTTCCACTAATCCATTGTTATCCTCATTTTCTTGGAGAAAGATGATATAATCATTTGATATTGCATTTCTCCTTTCTCTTGTGGATCTCCTCAATGGCATTTATTCTTGAGGCTGTTGAGTTTGTTCTTCAGGTATAACTTGATTAGGGAGATTCTCGACATTGTCTTGTAATCCTGGTATTCTTCCTTGAACAACATCAGGAATATGATCCTGATTATTGTCAAGAACAATCATAGGAAGAGAAACAAATTCTTCTTCAAAGACAAAGTCTCTAACCTCATTTCCCCCTCCAAACTCAACATCCTAAAAAAATCGGGCATTTCCCATCTCAAAGAATGACTTTGTTGTGGGATCATAAAACTTATACCCTCTACACCATTCAGAGTACCCAACAAAATATATACTTATTGCTCTTGAGTCCAATTTCCTTTCATTTGGCCTATAAGGCCTTGCCTCAACTGGACAACACCAAATGCGTAAATGCCTAACACTGGGCTTTTTTCTGGTCCATAATTCATAAGGGGTCTTAATTGTTTCCTTTGTTGGTACTCTATTAAGAAGATATGCTGATGTTATTATCGCATCACCCCGAAGTGAATCAGGTAAAGTAGTATGAGCAATCATACTTCTTACCATATCTTTTAATATTCAGTTTCGTCTCTTAGCAACACCATTCATGCTAGGAGTATCTGACATTGTGTATTGTGGGACAATTCCACACACTTCTAGGAATTTGGCAAATAGTCCTAGATGTTGTACACCTGATCCATCATATCTACCATAGTATTCACCACCACGATCAAATCTAACAGCCTTAATAGTTTTATCAAGTTGGTTCTCAACTTTAGCCTTATATGCCTTAAATACATCCAAAGTTTGAAACTTCTCATGAATGAGATAACGGTAACCATAATGAAAATAATCATTTATGAACGTAATAAAATATTGTTCACCATTCCAAGAAGCCGTAGAGAATGGCCTACAAATGTCCGCATGTATTAATTCTAAGACGCTTGAAGATCTATTGGCACCTAGTTTCCTTATATTTATTCATTTTACCTTAATGCGCTCAATACAGACTTGAAAATTTGATAAATTAAGAGAATTAATAATTTCATCTGACTTTATTTAGAAATGTGTCATAAAAGCTTGTGCCAGAGTAAAGCAGAATTCTCATTTGTTAATTTTCTTTTCGTACCATATAAACCCACATGCAAGGTTTCATTAAAAGATGCAATAGTATTAATTAAATATAGATTATTATAAAAAGACAAGGAACCTGTACCCACAATATTTGAATTTAGAAAAGCCTAAACTTATTATTTATAAATGAACAAGAGTAATTAGATTTGTCCTATATAGAAATATAAACCAAATTTCCTATAAAAGACGGTACTACATATGTCTATTTAAAATCTAAATAATATCATGTCTTCAATAATAATCTAAAAATCTTTATTGCTTTAATTATAACTGATTTGCCATCACCCACATAGATGAATTTTCAGTATCATTTGGCTTTCAGCAACTCAGACAACCCTTCATTGACACACTTATGTGAGTAGTAGCACCTGAATCTATCCACCAAGTGTGTATTGGCACTGAAGCTAAATTGACCTCAGAACAAACCAAATTAAGAAATTGACCTATCTTTACACGCTAGGCGTGATACATAGTGCATTCATTCTTCATATGTCCAAGTTTACCAAAAAAGAAATAACAAGAAGCCTAATTTTCTTTCTTTTATTGTTGCTTGTGAGACCCATTATTAGCTTCCTTAGCCCTCTTTCTTTTCTTATTTTTGTCTTGATAAGTACTAGCCAAGTGAGCACTTTCAACTTGTTTTTACTTCAACCTTTCTTCTTCTTACGTACAATAAGAAATGAGTTCATTAAGAGACCATTTGTCCTTTTGACAGTTGCAACTGACCTTTAATTGACTGAATTGTGCAGGAAGAGAAATTAAGGCTAAATGCACGAGCAAATCTTATGATAGCTCTAACCTAGTGCTTTTAGTTTTGAAGCAATATTTGACATCTCCAAGATGTACTCCCTTATGCTTGTTTTGCCTTTAAAATTTATTGAAATCAAGTTCCACAAAAGGGTACTTGTATCAGCCTTATCGTTTTTTACAAAACGCTTTTTAATTTCTTTAAGAAACTCAATGGTTATAGTAACCTTATCAGACACATCACCCCTAAATGTCTCTGGAATTCCCCACTTCATGATCATAAGACTCATGCGATTTGAATGTTCCCACTTCTCAATGTCCCGTTTTTCCTCAATGGAACTTTTATCCGTAAGAGAAGTAGATTGTTCAGTCCTTAATGCAAGGTCAAAATCCATGCAGCCGAGAATAATCATTATATTTTCTTTCTAATCCTTAAAATTATCTTTAAGCATTAAAACTGAATTGATGTTGGTAGAAATCATAAAAGCAAATTAATTAACTGAAAATAAAATAAAATAACATGCACATAATAAGATTAATAATTCAAACAATGGTTAATCTCATCAACAGATACCTAGCACAACATTAATATGTAGTCTTTGGACAGAAATATTAATTTGTAAGTAGTATTCTTTTTCCAGTAATCAAATATGACAATAAATCCTGTCAAATAATAAACTTTCTTTTGGTCGATTTATTATTCACATGGAATCTTAGTAATTATCCAATATTTATTACAATAAATGAATATATAATTTTGTTAAATATTAACCTTCTTTTGGGCCGATTAATATTTACATGAATTATATACTCACAGCCGTCTTAATAGTTTAAAATAAACTAATTTCTACAAAAAAAGCTACTTTAGTAATATATTGTGGTCATTAATAAATTCTAAAATATATAACTAAATCATAATTTGAATTCAATAATTTCAAATATAAATAACATAAAACTAAAAAGATTATAAAATTATCTTTATTTGAAAAATTTTAAAATTATAACCTTTAGTAACTTTATTTTTCTCATTTAATATTTTATCAAAAAAAGGACCTTGATTTGGGCATAAATATCCTGGTTCAATGTTGTAAGCTTCACCTGATCCATCCCATTCCTTAAAGACGAGGAGTGAGTTGTGGATGATGATGGGTTGCTTGTGCTCTGCTCTTTCCAGATCTAACTGCTTGAATATAATAAGCAGCTTTCCAGCATTAACGTTGGAAACCTCGTATTCATTTTGAGGAATGTTGAGAACCTTTCCCAGAGTGATTCTGATTGCATTTACTGTACTCTGGGTGGAAGAAGCAGTTTACCAACCGCTGTTCTCTCCCATTTATTGTTTTCTTCTTCCTCCTCTTCCTGTGCTCCTTCCCTCGAGAAAGAGGTGGCAGGCCCGACGTTGTTCCTCATGCTCATTAACTTAGATTCTTTTTACCATGTCCACGGGTATTTGGCCCATGCTCAGAGAAGGAGAAGCAGCCTGGGATGGAGGGAAAGGCCGAGTGTGATGCCTCACAGCCTGGTCCTAGCCTGTGGAGGAGAAAAAGAGAAAGGGAAGTGGGAGGAGTTAGCTAGCTGATTGCATTTGTAAGTAAGTTAAGAAGAATAAGATTTAGAGAGTGAGGGGGGAGAAGCATTTCGCTTGTAGGACTCATAAGAATTTTTCCCTGCCTCTCCAGAGGTGATCCAGCCGTGCATTTATTTATTTTCCCATACCCGTTTTATTGGTTTTAGAGAAGAAACCTCTCCACGCCCTGGCACCATTCTCCGAAGGTGGAACTTCCACGAATTTTCTCCACGGCAATTTAAGTACAAAAAACGTGAAAAAAAGAAATACTGACCAGGGTAATACATTTTAATTCCTTGCAGGGTGGATGAAAATTGATAAGGCTCATGGTCACAAGAAGCTTGTTTTTCAGCAGAGAATGCTCTTCGTACTGAAAATGAATCCGGGTCATCTTATTTTACAGAACAAGAGTTTACAACACCAGTTTTATAACGAAAAAAAGCAAGTACAACTTCATGCATTTCAACAAATGCTATTATCAATCCTGGGAGAGTAGCACTAAACCAACAGTCACATAAACCCCAAGAAATAGCTGATGTGTTTACCAAAAAACGAAAAGTTTAATGGTGGGTTTTAAATGACCAAAATTTCTCGGCAATATATACACGATGAAACAAACTATTGAGGGGAAGAGGTATTAACCTGCTCTAAAAATAGCTGTCTGGAAAGTACAATTGAAGAATAGCTACTTTCCATTCTGTAAAAGTGATTTAATAATGGTGTCTCCAACTCTATCAGCCAACAAGAACATGTGGCCGGCTTCAGGAAGCTCGTGGTAATGAATCCAAGGGAGTTTACTCACAATGTAGCGGATGGGTTCCACATGCACGAGATTGTCTTGAACGCCATGCCACAAGTGTACAGAACCTTCACCAATTGGGAATGGGTTCTCTATGTCTGTGGGGCCAAATTCCCATTTCCCAAAGCCAATAATCATGTCAAGGTGAAGAGATTCAAATTCACCTTGTTGCCTTATCTGCATCTGAAAATGCAAAATAAATAAAGTTTGAATCAGTAGTGCGCTGATTGAAACATCATTTTCATGTTTTTTTTATGATAACTATATCTAACATCTTAAGAATAAAAGGAAACCACCATATAAACTAGAAAGTGACGAAGTAAAAAAGATAATTGAATACCACATAGTGTTTTCTTGCTTCGAAGCGTGGCATGAGCAATTTATCTTGTGCAGAAAGAATATCCTGGCTATGGGCTATAACACTTGAAGATGGAAACCACTTTTGTGTATTCCACCAGTAGGTCAACCATGGGGCATGATGAGAAACTCTCTCTGCCCATTGGTCAGGGAGAAGTTGCTTGCGGAATGCTTCTTGAGATACATTAGCAGGAAGATCATTCCACCAGTAATTCACAACCGGTGAAATGAGTGTAGCTCCTGCCAACCTGACAGAATATAGAAATTACATGAGGCTATTATAGTTGACTATGATTTCACACAAAAAACAAACACCACGACCCGAAAAGGTGAATTTTGGTGAAAGTAAATGTTGCAGTATTTGGCAATTAGCCAAATAGTTGCCTTAATTAAAACCCCAAAAAACATTTAAATGATGTTTGCATTCTTCTTATAATGATAATTTTGAATGCTACATAAAAGGTCAGTGGAAGAGTAAAGTAGAGCAATAGAAATAGATCATTGTAGCTTCTTTTTGGAAAGAATTTTCTAAAATAAAAAAATTCAGTTAAAGAAGGTCAATCATTTTTTTTCAAAATATTTGGTCAAAAATTTGCATTTCAATGGTAATTGACTGTAAAAAGCATTTTTATGACATATGTTCATGTACCCCTGAATTGTTGAGGATAATCTAGTTAGACGGATGTTGCAAACTGAAGATGGAAGAAGAGATAGAAGAAAAACATTTACCATCAAGAAATCAAGGAAATTACTGAAAAAGAAAGACAAAGAGGTGGACTTAAAGAATGGAAATTCTATATTCAAAATTTTCTAAAGCTTAAACTGATAAAGATTAAATGCACTGCTGCAGAATCCAGTAAATGCTTCCATCCAGCAAGAGTGAAACGATCCTGTTTGTCCATGTTCCCAAAGCCAATACCAATTTACCACAGTAACATTATTGATTATGGTTGAACTTTGTCAAACTAACATGGAAGAAAAAACTACTCATTGAAATTATGAGATGCAGTAGAAAAGCAAAGCCCAAACACTAAGAAATGAAATGACCACTTGTTGTCCTGATCACGTTATATTATATTAGTTGTACCTGTGAGGAATGTACTTAAGACAGCTCCAGACAACTTGCCCTCCCATAGAAAAGCCTATGACATAAAACTTTGAGCCTAAATCCAACTGGTCGGCAAGTTCTTCAATATCCATAGCCGTGCTTTTCACTGTTCTTTTGCGGTTTGCATCACTTTCCCCATACCCAGCTCTGTCGAAAGATACCATATAGATACTTAGGTCTTCCACCAAATCCTGATAACAATGACACCACAAGTCAACCATATTATGCTTTTTATGTCCAAGCGAAAAGAAACAAGGGGCTCAATCAACAAATATACCTTGGACAATGGTAGTATATCATGTCTACATGAGTCAAACCCATGAACATAGATAACTTTATACTTGGCCTTATCTCTTGGCACGCCATGCTCCTTGTAGGCTAAGTGCCTTCCATCCTTAAGCTTGATCCGAGATGCCGTGATTGGTGAACCATTAGGGGATCCACAAATTTTTGGAGGTGGAGGCTGAACGGCCTGGTAGGCCCATGATAGGAATCCTATTGTTAATACCGCTGCTACTTTTATCAACATTCCTGCAAGATAATCATGAATGTTATTTAACGAAGGAACTTCAAAAATGAACTCCACAAGGAGTCATAAAAGAGCACAATTCTTGCTATCACTTCAGCCTTCCCAACCTAATACAAGCGAACAACAGGGTTGGAAACAATGATTCAGCTACATCAAGCTCTAAGAATGCGGAGCAGTCTTCCAAGCAATTGATGCCTCTAATTTATTGTCAACAAGCTTATCTTTGAATTTTTCATCATCCATCATGGAGTGTATGTAACACATACCAACAGTTTTTATTCAGAAACATACCAAATGCCATTGCAGGTGGCACTAATACTCTAATTTTCCCATATTGTTGCAAAGCCAATATAAAAAATTGAAGACAAAAACTAATAAGCACTTTCAAGGTAATAATTTCAAAAGCAGGCAATGCATGCATATTGTTGCAAAACCACTTAAAACCTTTAAAGTGAGCTTTAGCCAATTTTAAGTGTGCTAATAAATCACTCAAATGCCAGTATGGATTCCCTTCAACGCAACGATTACTCCGACACTAACAAAATCATTAATGTTCTAGGAAAATTCCCAAGGGCTACAATCACTACTTCTGAATCGGCACATTCGAATCCCTAGTTGATAATAAGCAACTAAAATTACCATACGAAACAAGATCCAATTAACCATTAAGGGAATTAGTAACAGAAATTCTATAAGAACATGAATAAGCGAAAAACGAAAGGAATGACACCAAAGACATACAAACTACATAAACGGTGAGCTAGGTCCTACATCTACAGAAATGGACATAAGCTAATAAAAAAGTGCCAACAATTCTAATGCCCAGATCAGAACAACACTAAACCATGGAAACCCAAAGACCCCAGATACCATTTTGAAACAAACAAATAACAAACCAAAAGAACAACACAGTAATACAAAACCCACAAGACAAACCAATCCAAACTAACCATTCCAACCCAAATATATAAATCAAATGGATAGAAACACAAAAAGCAAAGAGGCGTGTGAAGGAGGTGAGCAGGGACCAGGAGGGAGACGGAAAGGGGAAGGCTGCTTGGTTTTGCGGGTGTGGGCACGGGCCGAGGCAGCCGAGATCTTGCGGCCGACTGTGGTCATGGCTGGCAAGAGCAGACGGGGACGGGGGAGACAGGATGACAAGATGCACAAGACTAGCTTTGTTTATTTTAAAGGCGAGCGTTTGGATTTTTTTTTTCTGCGATTGTCATTACCTCATCTCGAGATCTAAGTTTTTTTCTTTATCCAATAAAAAACTACTTTTCATGCTACCCAAATTGACAGGAGGTAGTAAGAAAAACAAACTTTCCATGGTAGATAATGAGAGATTCTTTAATAAAAATAAATTGATAGATAGATCTTTAAATTTAATTTTTTTAAAAATTAAAATAATTTGCTTCAGCTTAATTTGATATGAGATTGTACTTTAGTGAATAGAATTCGAGTAATATAAAAACAAATTTTATAAATTTATCTTATTTTAATTCATTATAGATTACACTTGTGCCAAGGTAATTTATTGGATGACTCTATAAGAAAAACTATAGTTTTAAATATTTTATCATACTACCTAGTTATACTCATTATACTTATGGTTTTAAAGTCAAAACTCAAACTCAACTCGACATATTATATGGTAGAGTTAACTCTTATTCGAGTTAAAGGTGACTTGTAGTTATTTATATTAAACTTTTAATTATGTAAATAAATAGTTATATAAAATTATTATATGTTCCCCTGATACTTTAAATTGATAAACATGTATGATTTAACTAATCTACAAAAAATCTCAATATTATGTTTTGATATCTTTTATAATTTGACTCGTGGAGTCAATTGTAAATCATTCAATATAGAGTCAAGAGTTTAAGAAGCTACCAATTAGAGCTAATCAAGAGAGCTTATGGACTCAAAAAAGAGTTTTAAATTATGATTATATCATGTACCTCTTTCAAATCACACATGATTAATTTAAAACTTTGTACCATTTTAATCCATATCTAGCTTTTTAATTCAAAATTTTTACAAAATTCCATTTTTTTAAAAAAGATTATGGTATTTAACCCGTATTTAATAAAATATTAAATATTAAATTATATTTTAAATATTTAATAACATATTTTATTTATAATTTCAAAATATAGTTGAACCCGATTTAACCAGTCGAACTAAACTTACCTCATAGTGACTATAAATCTAGTATGATAACCAATACAATATTTAAATTATGAGTCAAGTGCAAAGTCCAACCTTAAAAAATTTATAGTCCACAGTTTTTTAAACTATGTAATATCCTAATGGTAAATAATTTACTAGTACACATATTATATAGAAACTAAGTAAATAATTTAAAAAAAGTTGAATATTTTCTCTATGGTTGAATGCAGCGAGCTAGACTTTTAACTGAGACAATCAATCGACCATTCTTTTCTGCAAGCTTTGTTCATAATTTGTCAAATATGAATTCCATATCAAGCATTTTTTTGAGATCCAAAATAATAAGCACAAACTCAAATAAAAAACCAAGACAAGTCCCTTCTATCCTTGTGATTTTAAATACTCCGTGAGTCAGGGGGTACCAAAACATGCCAAGTCAAAAAATGCATGCACTAAGCACGAATCATTTGATTTGACATTTCAAGCAGCCTTTCTATACTTGTGCATTATATGAATGGTTATAAATTGGTGTTGTACCCAATTTTGTATCATATTTAATTATATTTATTAATCAATAAAATGTATATTTTATAGTCTACTTGGGTTTATTGTCTATTAGTGTTTATATTAATTGAGTATATATTCTATAAAGGTTATCAATTCAAGTCAAGCACATGTCGACTTGCCTTTTAGCGTTGGTATTATAAATTGGTATTAATAAGATACTTATTCATAGATTAATTTAAAAATTACCATTAAAAATATTTGAGGAAATATAAAATTAACGTAAGTTATCCCTCATATAACTTATATATGTTATACATCTAGTTTGTACATTTTTCTAGTGGATCTGACATACATAATGTGATCTATATGTGTTAGAAATAAAGTACATGAATAAGATGTTGATAAATTTTTATATTTTTTACGTATCAATACGACCTGTTTTAAGATTTTTAAAAATACACTAGCTTAAAAGTATTTAAAAAATAAATTTTGTTTCAATGAGAGGGTTAAAAGAATAGAAATGTCTTGAAAATTCATAAGTGCCTTATTTATTTATTTTTACATCAAGCGATATCAATTTCAAGTAGTTGGTCATACTAAATTGTTCCAAATAGAAATTGTATCACATATAAACTCCAACTTAAATAATTAAATATTATTTATTGATTGAGTATTGCATTATTATTTGTGGTAAGATCTTAGAACATATTATAACTCTCGTAAGCTAAATCAAATACGTTTTTGCTTTTAGGCAGCTACACACACCCAAATCCCCAATACCCAGGAAACCACTCCCATGAAGCATTGAACCACCGCCTCCTAAGGGACACTCGTATTCACATAACTGCTCCGTGAATTATTGAACCGCCTACATTTTACCGAACCCATAGATCTTTTAACTATTTCACCAAGTCAATAACTAATTAAATGTAGACTTGATTTATTCCAATATAACAAAACTAGCGTGACAACTCAGCGTGTTGTGTGAACTTCACATCTAATTGATTTTGATTCAATTTAGTTAATTATTTTTTAAACTAATTAAAATCGCCCACTTGGAAGAAGAATGAGATGCGGAATCCTAGTGCAAGATGGAGAAAAAATCGTAAACAATATAATATCTTTCCTATAAATTTAAATTTAAGTTGTCGATCAAGAAAATATAGTATTATCTTAATGTGTTATAGTTAAAAATAAGAGATGTAATTCATAGGTATAACTATAATTTTATACATTTAATCTGAGCCATTATAATATTTTAACAGTTGTAATAAGAATCGTATTCATAGTTAAAGTTGGATTAAGAATTTTATAAATCTAACAACAGTCATTATAATAATTTAATAGCCAAGATAATTTTCCCTCTAAAAATAAATAATTGAATTTATTTAATTATTTTTTTAACTAAAAATTTATGAAATTTATATATGATAATTCATTATAAAATATCAATTTTTTAATCAATTAACTATCCAGTTTTAGAATGTATTAAGATGTAAGTGCCACTTCCACCAAATAGCTTTTCATTAAAATATCATTATAATAAATTCTTGATTACAACTAGTATATAATTTAAAACTCCAAAAAATATAATAAATTATAATAATTTTATAGATTCTAAAAACGAATAGCTAATTATGACTTATCATATTTTTTTATAATTTTGTATAATTTTTTCAGTTAATGTTAGGTTAGCTCTTTCACTGATCTAGGGCAGTTTTTTTATAAACTCAAAATTGTTATTAATCGATTAATATCTATCAATTTATTATTTTAATTTATAATTAGGTGATACTTGTCCCGTGCATCGTGCACATGGAACAAACCACTAACACTAACTTCTTACTCCACTCTATAATTTTTTGAATCAAACTCTATGAGTCCTTACTAATTGATTTTGTTAATTCAAATAACAAAAGTGATTAATTGATAAAAGATTAATATATAATAATTTTACCTAATATCTTATTAATCAGGTTGAAAAATATTACAAATAACTCTATGTTAGCTTGGTGTTGACTTCAATCATACCAAGCCAAGTTTGAATCTCTACTTTTTAAACTATAATGTTAGCTACAACTCATCAAGTACTTAGGCGGTACCTTGCGTAAAAAAAATATTAGAAAAAAAGAAAAAGAAGAAGAAAAAGAAGAACTTGGGAAAAAAAAGTGCAACAAAAAATAGAAGATGGGTAATACCTAAAAAATGAAGCCAGAGGGAATGACCAGGCTCAATGAGGTAGCTCCTCTAAAGACTCTTATATCTTGGAATCAATTTAGCTTTGCCCACACTCTTGACCAATGCAAATATATAAATGGCAAGGTAGTCAATTATTGTGAAAATGGTGGTTCTACAAGTTCTATTTCAAAATGATTAGCTATTTTAAAGACTTTAAGAAACTACATTTATGTTAGTCACTGTGCATATTATATAAAAATGTGGGACAAATAATATTAATAATTATAAGGATGAGAAGAAGAGAGCTAATGTTGTCGAGTATTTGTAATTGGAGTCTATTCTCTTCCCTCTCTCTCTCTCTCTCTATATATCAATTTATGAAAGTAGAAAGGAAATAAGTGAGAAGAGCAAGACTTTTTCACGGATGGCTTGTCTAATTACACGATAACGAGCATTGACATGACATAAATTGAAGTAGCGACCAAGACGACTAATAAGCGATAAGATTAAGTCTTTTTCATGGATGACTTGTCTAATTACACGATAAAGAGCATTGACATGGCATAAATTG
>JAVDBV010086724.1:0-11493 GCA_032619315.1 Piper longum | reverse complement strand
ATTCAGTGTGTGTGTGTATATATATATATATATATACACACACACACTGAATGCTGCTGTACAGTCTCCTACATATCAAGGACTATGATAATTTAGATACATACAAAACCACCCTCCTAAGCCTACCGCTCCTTACAGTCTATCGATGTTTGAATCTTTGATCACAAGCAATAATCAGCCGCCTATGTAACTGACAGGAAATAGATTTTTTTTTTTTGGCTCCGCATCTTTCGCTCTATCATTGCTCAGAGAGCTTCGTTTCTGCATTACATGATGCTGAGTTAGTAGATAAATTTGCAAGAAATAACCAACTCCAAAGAACCAGATGCAAGGCCCATGATCAAAATGGCGGCAGAAAGATACAATATTTGCTGGAAAGCTATATCAAATTAAAACGCATACTCCAAAAAAAGGTGTAAAATGATTTCTGACCTTCCCCAGAAAGCTGTTCAACACGTACAACAATGTGTTTACCATATGTATACTTCTTCAGCGCAGGAAGGTGAATTCTTATGCGGTCAAGTAACAGTTCTCTTCGTTCATCTGTACATGTCTCAAGAATTTTCTGTACTACATAATTTGCAAACTGATCTTTCATCATTATCTGCATACAAGGCAATGAATAATCAACCACACATGACCTCTACATAAAAGATAAAATGACAATGAATCTCGTGTGTAACAAGTCGTAGGATCAACATTTGTGCAGCTTTTCATATAGTATAAATGCAACAGGTCACTAGCATGTTATATATATATATATATATATATATATATATATATATATATATATATATATATAATGTTAGTAAATGAGAAGACAAACCAAGAAAAAGTAATTCAGAAGAATCCTGAAGTTCACATTTGAATGAACGAACACACAGCACAATACGTACCAATAAGTTATCATTTCCTTCCGTTTGTCCAACTATTTCACTGATCAACAGATCCCGTTCTGCAACATCACCAAACTTTAAACATTTTTCAATGACATTGGAAGCAAATTTATGCTGGCTCAACTGCACAATTTGCCCAGCCAATTTATTAATAATCTGACTTCTTTCATGAGACTTCCCCCTTTCCAAGAGGTGCTGCATCAGAGGTAAAAACAAGTTTAGAATTGGTAATTTTAAAATAATTGCAGCCACAACGATACAAACACATACAATTTTTAGATTAAAGCACAATATTAACCAATTGTACAATGTTATTCACCTTAAATTAAATGCCAAGAAAGACAAGCAAAGCAATAATACCTGAGTAACATAGTTTCCATACTGGTCTTGAGCAAGAGAACAAACTGACTGAAGTATCTCATCAATTAGACACTGAATCTGCTGCTCATCAGTACAATGCTCCAGAATTCTCTAAAATAAGCGGGGAAATGGAGATCATAAAACAAAGACATTACAAAGGAAAAAGTAAGCACACTGCATCATCCTTACAAAAGTTGTCTGCAGATTACCTGGATAACTCGGCAACCATAAGGATGTGTAGACAGTGTTCCAACTTGACCACGAAAAGCAGATATTATAAATTCAATTTTATCTGTAGGTACACACTCGATGCATTTTTGTATGACATGATTCCCATTTTGATCACGCACACATCGCATAACGTGCCCATCAAGCTCATGGACAAGCTCTGTTTTCTGATCAAGCTCGATAACTTCCAGTGCCTGCATCTCAAGCACCA
This sequence comes from Piper longum, assembly GCA_032619315.1. Lineage (NCBI taxonomy): Eukaryota > Viridiplantae > Streptophyta > Magnoliopsida > Piperales > Piperaceae > Piper > Piper longum. The sequence continues at coordinate 9,798 of JAVDBV010086724.1, read as the reverse complement.
AATAAGCTTAAAATTTTGATATCAGCAGCATGCCAAGAAAATAATGCACCATCCTGTACATGACATGAAAGTTCAGTTCAACCAAGTTCTGTGATCTGATTCATAATGTCCTCAAACTTGTGCAAGCATTGCCCTGTATTGATGGTAATAACTAGCTACATCATTAGAGTTGGGAATATTTTTAAGTAATCCAATGATAATTAAAATGAGAAGTTCGCATCTTAGTAATTTTTAAAATCCTCCAAAAGTACTGTAATTCCTTTGTAAAATATACAAGGATCTTCTTTATCAGAAGTCAAACAACTCTGTAAGAAAGTGACTTCCTGCATATTAATACTTCTGTTCAAAATTTCTGATACTTGATTGGCTGCTTAAAACAACACTACGAAGCCTAAAGTAAATACAATACTCATCATCATGCAACTAATGATTTTCCGAAAAATGAGAGCATTGTAGAACAGACATGAAGACACATTACAAAGGTGCGTGCAGTACTCTTTGATAATTCCACTTGTAGCAGTTCAATTATCTAGGTTATTTTCCTTCCTTGCTGCTTTGTAATCAAAATTACAATAAAATTCTGTTACTGTTTCTAAGTTTCCACAACTAACACACAATAAAACTTAGTGCCACAAAATTTTCAGTCTTCATGATTATAATTTTTCATTAAATGCGTGACCTATAAGCTTCCCTATAAGAAAGAAACACCCTGTCAAAGGTAAAAAAACATGACAACCATTAGATACACATGCAGTAGCATACAATTATGCAGTAAAAAAGCCTCTCAATCATCCCTAAAATAAAAAACAATTTAAGTACTCTATGCTTTTTCCTTGCCATCAGACACTTGCAAGACAATAATCATATTACTGACGTACATGCATAATATATTAATAATAGCACAACTAATTGCCTAGAAAACAAATGAACGTTGCCGAAGATAATATCTAGTTACCTACTTGAAGGACACAGTTAACCTTAAAAAGGAAGCAGAATAACATTTCTTTACAATTCTAGAGGGTAAAAATTATCAGTTCCATCTATTAATATCAACAACAACATTTAATACCTTCTGAATAACACGGCAACCATACATCTGAAGACTTAAAGCTAAAATACGCCCGATAAGCTGCTTTGAAAGTTCTTTCCGCTGTTCCGGGCTTCCGTGCTCAAAAAACTACAGATTATTGAGAAACACTCAGCTCGCATTATAAAATGTCAACCTCGAAAAAGGGGGGGAGGGGGTTGGGGGGCAAGGAGTTGGGGAGGGGGGGAGAGAGTAAAAAAAGAACACCCTCTCAAATAGAATAGGAAACTTTGATAATGATATACCTTCTGGATAACATAGTTTCCAAAGACGTCAGTCATTAAAGTAGAAGCATGAGGAAGAACTTCTTGAAAAACAGCTGCCTTATCTTCAACGCTACAATTTTCAAGCTTCAGCTGTATAAACCTACTCCCGTGTTGGTCCGCACTGGTAACACAAATGTTTACATAACCTTAATATGCAGATAACTGTTTATTCAGTTTAATTCATTTAAACAAATTCCGATAAAAGCTTGCCTCAACTCAACAACACGTCCAGCAATATCTGAAAGTTCAAATCTATGAGTTTTACTTGATTTCAACTCTTCAAGGAAAGAAAATGCTTTATGATCATCAATTTTATCTGTCATCCTCTGTCCAGGCCATCCAGTACATGCTCCAGAATTCCTGACGGTACTCACAGGAGATCTGGCACTTTCAACCTTCCTTCCATGCATACTCATCCCAGTCAATGGTGACCCAGGAAGGCCAGGACTTGCAAGAGGAGAGGTTGGATACTGCATTAAAACACCCATGCTTGGTGGAATTCTATATGGACTTGGATTAGGAATACTCATTTTTCTTGGAGTCATTATACTTGAAGGGCTGGTCCTAGAAAACTGAAATGCATGATCCATAAAAACAGGGCGCAAAGGATCTCTTGGAGAAGCATAAGCATCTTGACTTCCAATTATGCCTCCCCTCGAAACGTTAGGAACATATGGACCAGCTAAATTTTGTGCATCCTCAGATAGATGCTGAAAGTAGTGCATATAAAGAGGATCCGCAAGTGAATGCTGAAATGATAACCCTGGTTGACCATAATACTTGTACAACTGTGGCATATCTACCCCAGGAGAAAGTGCTCCTCCAGTTGTAATGCTCACAGGATGTGTATTGAACCCAGTACCAGTGGAGCTATCATAACCCATTGGCATTGGGCCATGGGGGGCAAATCCAGTCAAATACGGTTGCACAAGAGTAGGGCTTAAAGGAAATCCGCCCATGCTATATTGTGGACTATAAACAGATGACGGCTGCAAGTTCGAGTAAAAGGGACCACCAGAAGCCATATATGTAGTTGCAGTTGCAAAGATCGGCGCTGAAAGACCAGAAGTTTGGAGTACTGGATGCCCCTCCATTGAGAACAACTTGGATGGACCAAGAGATAAATGATCCATCATGCCGTTATATGATCGCTGTGATGAAAAATCGCTCATATGAGCCCTAGGTCCTGCTTGGTAAGCAACTTGTGACTGCAAACACTGCTGTGGTATACTACTTTGAGTGAGATGGCGCTGTTCAAATTGATTTACTACTGGACCAGGCAGATTTGAGATAGTAAGGCCCTTCATCTTCAGAGCAGAACCATCAGAATCCAGGCTCGCCCCATCACTTCCTTGAATTTCCTCATGAATGCTACTTGATTCACCTAGTGAACCAAGATCAGGACTTCTCGGCATGTCAGTTTCAGCAACAGAAGAATCACTACTGCGGAAGGATTTGAGAGCATGCACACCTGGAAGACCACCGTGGGCCACAGTAGTGACATTCTTCTCCTGAAGATTAATAGCACTCAAAGAAGCTTCATTCAAGTAATTTACATGTGTCTCCTGAGAACCTGTTCCTTCTGCTGTTGACAGGCAGGGGGAGCGGGATTTATTGAACACAGGAGAAGGAGTACGTGGAAAATCCTCCTGGAAGATGCGAAGCCTATCAAACTAATAGTTCATATATTTACATTTTATTATAGTAGTAAACAGAGTGACTGTAAATTGTATCCAAGAAATTGCCAACTCAAGATGACTCCATCAAAACAAACAGAAACAGATTGAGAAGAATTAGAAAACTCCCAAAGCTATCAACCTGGGATTCTAAAATATTTGATCTTTTAACTACCAAAGAAAAAAATATTACTTGGGCAGTATTACTTGCATTTTTAGCAGCTAAACAATAAAAAATTGGATGCAGCAGTGTTGGAAGATAAAATATCTACCTGAATCAGATCCACCAAGCTTTTATGCCGACCAGCTGAGGAGGCTTCAAAGCCTCTTGAAAGAATTCCAAGACTTTCAGACCACTCATCAGAAGTATGAATAGGTGATTTATCATCTTCTGGCTCCTCCTCATGTGGTGAAAGAGAAGTTCGTGACATACATAACGACCCATTTGTGTTATCGTCGAGTGAACCCATTCTTCTATTACCTCCAAAATGACCAATATTGTGTGCCAGATGCCTATTTTCCCTTGAATTAAGTGGTTGAGGCAATCTTGGATTCAAGTTTACATTGGATAGATAATAAGCCAAGTACGCTGGATCAGAACGGAGTTTTTTTTCGGAATCAATATTCTCTATTGAAGTATTTACAGTTGTAAATCTGTCTTGTGTGTGAGCATTTTGTGGATCGACAAAGTTCCTAATAGCAGTCAATGACCCTTCCATACTTGGCGGTGCACTACCACTCCGATTAGGGATAGCATTCTTCACATTTCCATGAAGCATGTGGTTCCCAAACAAAAAACCCAAGTCCTCCGCAGCAATTCTATTGTCAGATGACACCATATTTGATGCTTCATTTATTGACACCCAGTTTCGCCCTCCATCACTTCCCGCCAATCTCATTGGAGACTTTGATGTCATTCTAAAAGGAATAAAAGGGTGAAGCAAACATTCAATAAAGGTAAAGTCTTAAGAGTTTTCTCAGAAAAACAGAACTACAAAAAAAGTTAGCATTATGATCAATGATAGCAATAATGGCGATTCTATGTCATTTCGTGAATTATTAAAAAAAGGCAATTATACACAATCCATACTTCGGAAAATTTTAATCTAGAATAAAAGCAACCTAATCATGAAGAAATCATACTACATCTAACTACATCAAATATATCTCAGTTAAAAATCAGCCACATAGCATGATACAAAAGAAATAAACTCTATATAGATAAGGTCTGAGAAATAAGATCCAAAACTCACTTAGAAGGAACCCGTATTTATATATTCCAAATTTCTCTGTAGTGCTTTGATAAATAGACATGAGATCTGAATAATGATATGAGCCTTCCATTTGAGCAAGAAAAGTATCATCTTCCAATATGGGCAATATCGGCCAACCTGGTGTAAGATAGATCTAAATTAGTACATCTTCAGAAAAGGACACATAATTAACTGACTTACCAGCATTAAATATATACAATGTTTATTTTTAGATGCAATGCCTGATATTTGAAACAACAAGATAAATATTTCAAGCACATATAAACCATTCAAACAACCAGCCACGAGGCAGTCAGTTATCAGTGACACATAAACTTGTTATATGAGAAGTAACTAATTGAAATGCTACATCAATGCAACCCATATGGTATGATTACAACGTTGCAACCGCTAGCAGTGACAAATTTAGTGAACACTAGTCTTAAGGGTCCTTTACTGGAGCTTGAGAGCAGAGAATGGAGAAAAAAAATGTGGTTCATGAATATGCTAATAAGTATCATTTTCAAACAAGCAAGCATGTCATATTGCTTAAACCAAATATTGAGCATGAAGAAATATGAAAGAAGGAATATAGGAAGGCTTTAAGTGCACCTTCCCATAGGCCATTATGGGAATACCCCCGACATGCACTATAAACGAGCTTATGCACCCGAATCTTCAGCATTTTTTACTTGAAAAGAATAGAAAGTTCAAACTAAACCACAAATGGAACCTAAACTTGACCATAAAAGTAATTCTGGAGAGTTAAAGATCATACAAGTATTGCCGTAGATAACATGTTGGATAAAAATTGTCTTCCGCTTGCACGTTCCTAAACTAGTCCTTAAATTTAAAAAGGTGCCTTTTCTCACAACGAATCTCATCCCCCAACATACCTCAACATACCTTCTACTGCTAGACAGTAGACGCCACCGGTAACAGGTAGCTCAGCAACTTGATACACACGACATTTCATGATCAGAGAACCTCCATCAATAATCCAATATTCACTTCCAGAACACGGCGCAAACAGTCAGATTTCAAGTTGGCAACAGTAATACCCACTGATGATTATATTATATCACGCAACCCAGCATAAATGCACCTATTAAAACCCAACACCACAACAAACTCGACCCGCAATCATCACACAAAGGCACGACGACGTCCAATTAGAACATGTTTCAGCTCGTACACAAACCCCAAGCAACAAATCAAGCTACCAAAGCATAATTCACGCCACACAACATAAAAAATAAAAAAAAAACAAAAAACAAAAGAATCGAAGAAACGACGCACACAACAACGCCCGCTCCAACCAATCCCACCAACCACTAGCAAAAAAAAACCATCGAATCCAGCACGACCCGCCTTCAACAACAACAACAAAACACTATAATCAGCGATCAACCACGAATGCAACGTAAAACAAAAATAGAAAAAGAAAAAAAAACAGAGCACACACTACTGACCAAAACCCTAGCACCCCGCAACAACCGCCGGCTCACGAATCAAGCCATTGACTTTTTCGGATCCCGAGCAAACCCTGGTGTTTTTGCAGGCTTCGCCCTCGCTGGGGTCGGAGATGTGAGCAATGTCAGCCGGTCGTCGCCTCAGGTGACTGTCAACAAAGCAGGGAGGCCTTGGGGCACGGGTTTGTAGGACTTTGTATATTATTATTATTATTATTATTATATATTTATTTATTTATTTATTTATTTTAATCAAGTGTTCACTTTATTAATCTGTAGTAATCGGACGGTATTGATTAAAATTTGGGTTATAAAATATAATATATATATATATATATAATATAAATAGAATAAAATAAAGCGACGAAATTGGTGTTGGTCAGCATTTGTGCTACTTTTGCGGGCAAGCGCGAGAGGAGGGTGCGTAGTAGGTAAACAATTGTGATGTTTTTGGATTATGGTACCCAAACTGGTCCGACATGGGCTGCATATCCACGTCATATGCCCAAACTATTTGGAACAAGGCATTATTTGTATTTGTGCCTAATTTTTACTCGGATTTTTTTAATCTAAATCTGGGTTTTTATAACCCAATAATAATATTAATGTCTAATAATTTTTTATAGCTTTGAAATTTTAATTGAGTACAGATCAAATTGAACCGGTTCCGCTATAAATATTACACAACAGCCACTATGATATCACCATTTTAGTTAAACTTATAAGAGATATATCGATCAATTCCAATTCTTTTTTTTTCTATTTATTCTTTTCCGAGAGAGATGCAAAAGTCCATGGATCTATATGTCGGAGAAGCCGAAATGTATTAAACAATGAGATTCTATCTCTTTGACTTATCTTATATTTCAAATTAACAAACAACTCGTAAATTTGTATACCCAAATTAAACACTTTTGTCCTTACTTATCCTGCGCTGTAGTAAAAGAAATAGAGTTAAAGTTATTAAATTTTTAATTTTGGATTTCGTCTTAAGTCCGAAATCAATTTTTGGTATTATTATGACTTAAACAGTGGGGTTGGGCCGTTGTGGGCGGTAATTAACTGCGTAGTGGTTAGGACTTTGGGAAGGAAGTGTAGTAAATAGTTATATGTCCCTGATACGTATTGACGCGTGGGCTGGGCCGTGTCTTTCCCGCACGCTTTGGAGCATCCAATGTCCTTACTCTATCTAATTAATCCCAATCTTCATTAACTTACGATCAAATTATCATTTTGAGTTATGATACTAAATATATGACAAGTAATTTATATTATAGATAAATTTTAATTTTATAAAAAAATTCGGATTTAATAATAAAATAAACTATAATAATTTAATATATTCAATATAAATTCATATTGATTTTTAAAAAATAAATTCTAATTAAATAGGAAGATAAATTATGATAATTTACTTTATTATTTATTATTATTATTATATTTTAATTAATTAAATCTCTTTTTTTAATCCGAGTGGTGGAGCCTGCTGTGGTCCCGAACTATGATAGCCCGGGCGAGGACGGGGGAAACGTGCTTCATGAAGCTGTGGCAGTCGACACACATCCGGAGATTCTGCACCACGCGGATGGGGGTGGTGTCGCCGGCGACCAGGGCGAATGGCAAAGCCAGCTTCTCGCTGTGAACGTTCAACCCTTCTTCTTTGTCCTCTTCCTCCAAGTTTCTGCGCGCTGGTGCTGTGTTCGGCACGGTCCCGGACGATTTGAGCTGCCGTTGCACCTGCTCTAGCTTCTTGTAGATAGCTTCGGCCAGCGGGTGGGATCTGTCGGCCGAGTGGAACGTATGGATCTTGGAATCCAACTCCACCCAGCTGCATCCGGGCAGTTTTTGGATGCCTTGATGTTTCTTCATCGACGTTGCCATGCACGCCTCGTCCCACTTGCCGGCGCCGTCGTACATGTTGGATAGAAACACGTAGTTGCGGAAGTTACTCGGCTCGAGCTCGACCAGCTGTTTCATCACTCTCTCGCCCAGCTTGACGTTGTTGTGCGTCCTGCATGCAGCCAAGAGGGTGGCCCAGACGACCGCGTCTAGTATAGGACCTGTTCGGCCTCGTCTAAATGGCCGGCACGGTCCAAGAGGTTGACCATGCAAGCGAAGTGATGGAGATTGGGTGCAGTGGAGTACTTCTCCTTCATCATCGTGAAGTAGTGCCGCCCTTTGTCGACCAGACCCGCATGCGTGCAAGCGCACAGCACGCATATGAACGTCACGTAGTTTAGTCGGATAGTGGAGCGCCGCAGCTTGTCGAAGAGATTGAATGCATGGTTGGAGCAGTCGTGCATGGCAAAGCCGCCGATCATGGCGTTCCATGTGACGATGTTCCTATCACCCATTTAGGCGCATACGTCCAAATTACGGAATGGAATTGGTCGATCAAATAAAAATAAACTGATTAAGAATATTTTTTTATCCGATCGAGTGATCGAATATTTGATTTTTATATTAATAATATAATGTCTTAAATATTTGTGGGTTAATATTATATTCCGTAAAATTTTTAAATTATGATATGCATTAAAATTAATTAAAATTATACATAAAATTAATATTTAATATTTAAAAAAATAAAAATCATCTTCATATTTAAAAATTTAGAAAATTATATTTAATTCAATGATCATATTAAATAATTAACTATATTATTAGAATACCCTCGATTAATATCATAATTTATTAAATTTTTAAAATTTAGCTTGTATATATTTTAAAATCAAACAAAAGATAATCGATGTATAAAATTTTTAAAATAATTTTGACATGAAAAGGTAATTCAATATTACATATATTTTAAAGATAAAATATTACATTAGTTAATTCTTCGTCCAATGTAGCTTACTTGTATTAAAAAATGTACAAAAAAATTAATTATTTGTAGAAATATTTCACAAATATTAAAAAAATTGAAACTAAAGATAGCATTCTCGCACGTTCATTATAAACACAGTCATCTATATTTTATCATTATTCAATATTCATTTTTTTAAACAAATTTAATGATCTACTTATTTGTTTCCGTACAAATAAAAATATAATAGCAAGAGATGAACATATATTAAAAATAAAAAATACATAAATATAAAATATGAATTACCTTCGTACTCACTATCTAACTAATTTTAGACACATATTAAAGTTTTTAAGTATTTTTGGACTCAAACTATTTTTAATTAAGCTAATTTTTTTATTTTCAAATACTAAATGATAGTTCGGAAGAGACGGTTAAACATATGAATGACTACAACATCTTAAACAATTATTTTCAGAATATGATATTTTATTATCTTCAATCTCTAGCATGATAATATATTAAATTGTTTATCTATTCTATCTACAAAATAAATAGTAAATTCATCCAAATAATTTTTTAAATCAATTCGTATTTACTCATTTTATGAATATTTTACAATTAACTTACTTTGTAATTTTTTATTTAGACCTCCAATATGACAAATAATTAATAAACTTTTAATTCCAATAGAAAGTTTTTTTGATACACATATAGCCATGGTTTCACATTAATCTTATTTTTCGAATTTTTTCATTGTACTATAATATTTTTTATTCAAATATTTTTTTAAAAAAGTGATTTTAATTTTTATATTATTTAACATGAGATATACAAAGCAGGTAGGATGCTCACCAACGTGATCTTGTCAACTTGGTAGCAGGGCTCCAACATTCACCGGAACAATCCGATCCCCTCTTCTTACAACCCATTCTGGCAGTAAGCACCGATCATGACATTACACGGGGCCGAATTTTTCACCGGCATTTCGTCGAACAATTGTCGGCAGCTCTCGACCATGGTCGATCTCGCGTAAAGAGATACCAAACTGTGCACGACAAAACAGCATAGGTACACCGAGTCAGGCACACCCCATGTGCTTGCATATGTACGAAAACTACAATCGGAAGTCTTGATTGCAAATCTTGTTGACAGTATGATCGGATCAAATGATCCCATGCTGCCCCATTGCACGAGCTCGTCCTCAAGCGAAGAGCATGTAACAGCTTCGTGCTACG
>JAVDBV010086721.1:0-11210 GCA_032619315.1 Piper longum | reverse complement strand
GTAACCGGATGGGGTGGCCACCCCTCCCGGCATAATTGGAGCTCACCATAGGCTCATAATAACTAAAAAACTTGAAAAATAAGGATGTGGAATATATTGACTTGTTTCATGTAATTATGCGGCTTAGTGGTTTTATCACTAACGCGGAATTGCCTCCGCAGGTGAACAACTTTGGACTGATGCTTAAGAGTGTGGTGGACAGTTCTTTTACCAAAGTAGGTATGGTGAATTGATAATAAATTAGACTTCCTTTTTACTCTTTTGAGTTATAAGCGTGGCTACGAGAAACGGTCCAAGATTGTGGAATATTTGCTTAAGTAGTTAATTTATTTCTTTATTTTAATGCATGCTATCATAATATGATTTATTATTTTTATAATTAATAAATTTGTAGATTTATTTGCCATATTATGATTCATTTCTCAGTAACACCCAGGCTCGGTTAGGGCGGGTCGTTACATGTGGGCTTTGTAAATATTAGTCCACATTTAATATAATTGTGGGTATATATTATATTTATGTCTAAATTATTAAATTTGAATAAGGAGTTAATGTCCAATACCCACAAACAAATAAGTGGAGACTTATTAAATTTTGAGCATAATTATATCCCGCTCACCCTATTTTATTTTCCCAACATAATTTTTTGGCATTACCTCCGCATCTTCTTCATCATTCATCTCTCTATTTATTTATTTTTTTGTTATTTTATTCTCCCAAATGAAAAAAAAAGTATAGCTGTAATTAAAAACATGTACTTAATTATTCTTTCTTTTATTCTTTTAATTTTGTATTTATGTTGATGGGGTTATTTTCTTCAAACTAATTTTCATGACAGATTTTGTTAAGCCCTATTTTTTTGGATGGGAAATCAATGTTAGGCGACCTGCATAAGGCCTAGCCGTCCTGTCATGACCATTAGGCCTTAGCATAGTTTGGTTATCCGACCAAACCAATCGAACTAAAATTTATCCGATAATTTGGTTTAGGTATCATTCGGTTTTCGGTTTTATTTCAGTTTAACTGAAATATTCTTATTTGATTATGATTTATTTGGTTCGGAATCCGTTTTCGAACCAAATAAACGAAATCCAAATACCCCATGTATTGTTGTGACTGGTTTTCACTTGAGTTGCATAGTTGGCCATGCATGGGAGCATAGGGGCATTCCTCTTGAGCTTGCTCTGTATGCAACAACGTGGGTGATGGCGACAACATTGGCCGTTCGTTTGAGGCTGCGAGTTCTGGAGGGAATAGATCAGAACTGGACTCTTAGTTCTGAATTTCTAGTGGTTGTTGTTCTTCCTTGTTGATTTATCATCCATTGTTTTCATAGTTGGGCATTTGCATTGGCTTCTTCTACCATTGCCCGGCTTAGTCGTCTATGCATGTTTGTCATTCTCTGGGTTATTATGCTTAAGTCCTCTGGTTATAAAATTTAGGAGGAGCTTGTAGGGACTGAAAGCCCACTCTTGCAAAAGGATGATGAAATCATTGGCATTGATGGTTATAGCAATGCTGGGACTTGGAGCAAACTCACTTTCAGATGGCTAAACAAGCTTTGAAGCTAGTTGAAAAGAGAAGCTTGAGCTCCACTATGTCCCTCTGGTTCAAGACATTGAAATGGTAGAAATATCCTCTTTGCAAGGAGCTCTCCGGAAAAGTAGAGATAAAACTCCTTCTCTTCCAAATATTATCGTTTTTTTCATCTACAAGCCTCTTGCCATCAACATAGCTTTTACGATTACTACAAGATCATCTTTTTCTCATTCAATTTGATGTTGTTTAATCATGAAATTAGTAATAATTTTTTCAAAAAATATTCACCATTATTTCGAACAAAAAATTATTTTAAAAAAGCTTTAATTATTTTGAACAAAAATATATAGGTTGATAATAAAAATACTAATAAATTAGTTATAAATTCAATTATATGGTGGTAATGTTGTGGGAAAAAAAGTGGTTGGTTAGTATTTTAGGTTATTCGGTCAAAATTCAATTAAAATCAAACTAAATCAAACTAAATCAAACTAATTCGATTTGGTTAGTTTTTGGTTATAAGTTATAATTCGGTTATTGTTTGGTTAACCAAATAATCATATTTCAATTTAAATAGTTTACCGTTTGATTCGATTTCACCCAAACCAACCAATAGCTAAGGCCCAATGACCATTGCCATTGCCATGGAGGACACAAAGTTTCCTTCTGACCATGTCCAACCAATCACAAGTCGCTCAGACTCAAAGTCCAGGCCTTTTATTTTATTTTATTTTAAAAAAAATGCAAGATCCTTGTAAGTTAATAGTGTAAATGTTGTGATGGACATTAATTTATTTTATGCTTTTTAATTAGAAGTTTCAAATAATATAGATAGATATTTTGCATTAATATAATTAGTTATAAAAAAATTATTATTCTTAATGAATTTATGATGATAAAAAAATATTTCTAAAGATTTATTATAAGAGCCATATATATGTTACTAAAAAATCAAATAAAGACTATATAATACACAAATATTGTTAAAATATCAATTACTACAATTATACAAATAATATGAAGTATATAACAATTTGTACAAATGTGTTATCAAATGGGCAACTAGATTATTCATTATTTGAATTTTTTAACTTAAGAAGGTGTTTGTGCACGATTGCCTTTGCTGTGACGCCCGTGTCCAAGGTGAGTTCAGATAGGGTTGACTCAAGGCGTCAGTGTCGCGTGAGTTAAAAATAAACGAAGCGTGAAAATTGTTTTACAGGGTTCCATGTAGTAATGAATTAATATGCTATTTCATAATTTTTTAGGATTTGTAATTAAAATGGGAATTTACTATTGGGATTTTGTTTAACTTTGAGTGCCTGTGGACAAACCATGGGGTACCCAATTTTTTAATAAGTGGTGTACACCAGTGCTAGGGTATAAACGAGCCGAGCTGATTATAGACATTTTTTGATTTATTTTGATTTTTGACAAACATATTTGAGCATGTTTGAGTGCTTAGTGAGTTATGATGTATTATAGATTGAATCGAGCTCGTCTAAAATTCATAGTATTTGGGTTTGACTCGTATTTGGCTTACTATATTTTCGAACCGAATTCAAGCCGAGTGAATATTTGTATTTGGCTTATGCTCGATTTATATAAGATCAAAATTTTATTTCCAATACTATATAAATTCAATGTGACCTCAATAGTATTGACGAACCGAGTCGAACTGTATATTTTTTCGAGTTTGAACATATCGAGCTTGAGTTCCGAGCCAAGCCGACTCAAACACTCTTTATCTCAAGTTCTGTTCATTATTCAACGAGCTATTTATTTTGAACTGAGTATTTTTTTTAGCACAAAATTAATGAACACTTGTTCAAGCCGAATCGAACAGAACGTAAAATGCTTGCAAGCAGGGTTAACTTATTTACATCCCTAGACTAGTGTCGGACCAGATCTAGGTCCGCAGGGTGGACAACGGAGTTTGGTGCTCCAAAGACTTATGATTCGGGCAAATGGATGCGGCACGGTGCCAACGAACCAGAGTAGCCCGTCGGTTGGCGGACAACCGGATTCTTGCCCCACAAGAAGGGAAAAAATGTTGATGGCCACCAAGAGCCACCATTGCCAACGTTTCATGCTGTAACTTATAGGAGTAATAGTCACCTCCCCTGGTTCTGTGCAATTGAAAGAAATAATATAGAAATTTACTAATCAAATTCAATTTAAAATCAAAGAATACAAGAACCAAAAAAACATAAAAGTTGATGAAACACAACTGGAGCAAAGTAATGAATATACCCATTGGACATTCCTGATTGTAATATAATCAGCAGTGACTCATAGGAGATAGTTCGACTCTTCAACTGCTGCAATCAAGGAAAGGAAAATTTAGAAAACAAACAATGAGAAAGAAAAATGAAATGGGCATAATCATTTCCTCTCGTGTTCTTCAATTCAATTGAGCATTTGGTCTGCTCAAACTGAATTTCCGAACTCCTCTTTGATTGCCCAAATTCCACACAGAAACGAACTTGAACTTTCTCCAAAACTAAACCGAACCGATTTTTGGTTTGGTTCATTTTATTCAATACCAAAATTATTAAAACTATATTAAAATTAATTATGATTCTCATCATAGGTAAAATTAAAACATGATTTAACCATCATGATCATGCTCAAAAGTATTATATAAATAGATATTGTATTAAACATCTCAAATAAATTACAAATATATCAAAAAAAATAATAATAACTTATATTAAAACATGCTTAATTTTCAATTTTTTGGCTGATTTCAGTTCATTCGTTTTAGTTCCAAACTGAATTTTTACACACTGAGCAATTTGTTAATGTATCTTAAATCTTCCTGGGCTATGATTAGGGCTCCCGTGAAAATTTAACATCAACAAATAAGAATGATTTATCCCTAGCACCACATTAGTTTTGGACACATGCTCAGGTAATTTTAAGCTTAGTAAATAAGTAATTTTTATTTTAATAAAATATTTATACCAACACTTTTATAAAAAGAGCCTAAAATCACCGGAACATGTATCCCCCGGTATGAAATTTATTTAATGGGATGATCTAATCCCTTTAAATTATAAATAATAATAACCTGAAAATGATTTGGTGAATGTTCTTCTGGCGGGGAACCGAGAATGGGTATTGCGCGCACCCTCAAGGGAAGTACTTGGGGATCAACACGATAATGACCGTTGATGAACAGATTATCAATGGTCACGATTAGATGCATCCCCAAATGCGTCCTGATCAGGCAGACGCAATACTGGTTGTTATAGGGCCGGGAATTAAAAAATGACAAGTACGTGACGTAGCTGGCAATAGCCCACATAACCTGTTGTCCACCCTCTAAGGCTTTGGCGTCGTCATCCCCAGGTTTTCCCTCTCTCCATGCAACAATATTCACGTAGCTTCTTGATAGCAAATGATCATGTTCTATGGGTTTCTTTTTCTTTGTGTTTGAGTGTGGGTTATAGCTTGAGATCAATGATATAGTGTCATGACCAAATATTGTAATTTTAATCGTTTTGGAAGGAGGGGAGGTTGAGAGTTTGTGATTGGAAGCCGCCACCAATGTGAAAAAAAGATGACGGCTATATACGATGTGTTGCATGTTTGCATTGATTGGTTCTTCTTTTTGTTTATTTGTTGTTATTTTGATTTAATGGTGGTTGTATTGTTCGTTGGTGAATGGAAATGTTATGTGCTGAGCATTTTGGTGATGCTTCACGAGAGGAAATGATTATGCCCATTTCATTTTTCTTTCTCATTGTTTGGTTTCTAAATTTTCCTTTCCTTGATTGCAGCAGTTGCAGAGTCGAACTATCTCGTATGAGCCATTGCTGATTCTATTACAGTCAGCAATTTTCAATGGGTATATTCATTACTATGCATTCCAGTTGTGTTTCATCAACTTTTATGTTTTTTTGGTTCATTTATTTTTTATTTTAAATTGAATTTGATTAGTAAATTTCTATATAATTTCTTTAAATTGCACAGAACCAGGGGAGGTTACTATTACTCCTACAAGTTACAGCATGAAACGTTGGCAATGGTGGCTCTTGGTGGCCATCAACATTTTTTCACTTCTTGTGGGGCAAGCTGCTGCGACCCTTCTTGGCCGCCTTTACTATGATGATGGTGGAAACAGCAAATGGTTGGCAACTTTGGTGCAGACTGGTGGTTTCCCAATCCTCTCCATCCCTCTTATCCTCTTCCCCTCAGGCACCAATTCATCTTCCATATCTGCAGCTACCCAAACTTCTATAGCCACTGTTGCCTCCATCTATCTTGCTCTTGGTCTGCTCATTGCGGGTGATAATCTGATGTATTCCTATGGCCTCCTATACCTTCCTGTTTCCACATATTCCCTCATCTGTGCTACGCAGCTGGCCTTTAATGTTATATTTTCATACTTTCTTAATTCACAGAAGCTCACTCCTTTCATACTGAACTCTGTGGTGCTTCTTACCTTCTCCACTGCCCTTCTTGCAATACGTGCAGATTCGGATAATCCAGTGGGAAATTCGGTTGTAAAATATGCAATAGGATTTATTTGCACTTTGGGGGCATCAGCAGCGTATTCCCTTTTGCTTTCTCTTATGCAGCTCACTTTCCAAAAGGTTTTGAGGAAGGAAAACTTCTCTGTGGTCCTTGAGATGCAAATATATACCTCTTTGGTGGCAACTGTTGTTTGCATCATCGGCCTTTTTGCCAGTGGAGAGTGGAGAACTTTGAAGGGAGAGATGGAGGGGTTCAAGAAAGGTAAGGTGTCCTATATAGTGATCCTAGTTTGGACTGCAATATCTTGGCAGGTTTGCTCTGTGGGAGTTGTGGGACTGGTATTTGTGGTGTCCTCTCTTTTCTCAAATGTGATCAGCACTTTATCCCTGGCAGTTGTTCCTCTGTGTGCTGTGATCCTTTTTCATGACATGATGGATGGTGTGAAGGTGATGGCACTGTTGTTGTCTTTGTGGGGTTTCGCATCTTACACTTATCAGAATTATATTGATGATTCACAGGCCAGGAAAAATAAAGCTGAAGTTGAAGCATCTGATTCTGTTGCTTGATGTTGTTACTTGATTTATAAAAACGTAGACAAAGGTGGTTGTTGTAATATTGTTGGGACATGGTCTGAAGCATTCAATCAAGTAATCATATTAATGCTTTGGAGAAATATTGATTTTTAGGAACTTTGATCATTTGACTTTTGATGAAGAAGGTTGGAGCTAAATCTGTCTGAAAGTTGCAAGGGCACTCTCAAGTATTTGTTTTTACAGTCTACGGTATTGCTTTATGTTAGACAATTGATCTTCCTTCCTGTCAATAGTAATAATTTTTTTAGTTTGCAAGGCTGTCTAGAGGAATGTTATGAAAACATTTTTTAATGATCAATGAGTAAATCTACTGAGAGCTTTGCAAGATTAAAAACATGATTTAACTCGAGTTGGCATCATATGAAATGATTTTTATGATTCTTTTTTAGATTATTATTTGTTGACAGTGCCTTACTTCTCCGGTTTGATTTTGTTGTTCTTATCCATTTTATGACCAACTGTGAGTAGCAAGGAAAGCTTCCTTTGCAATACCCAAAAAGAAAAGTGCTTCATTTTGGCATTTTGAAAGAGATTATCTCCAGATTGCAAATGAGTAAAAGAACGGTGAAAGGTTGCTGCGCATCACTATGAAGTGTGATCCAACACTGTCACTGAATTTGTTCATTTGAGTTAATATTGCATTTGAAGCCAAGCCAAAACAGGAAGCTTTCCTGAATTCTTAAAATTAAATGGTTGTGCAACCCTGATTATGACATCAAAGCAAAAAAGCCTTCTTAGATCATCGATGTGACTGGTGAAGAAAATGATTCCTGTAATTGATTTCAGAAGTTGAAATTTCGGTGTTTCAGAGGGGAAATTCCTATACATTCCTTGAAGAGCACCATTAAAATGCAGCAGCTAAGTTCTAATACGAGCTTTCTCCATTGCAGGCTATGAAACAATTGAAAAGTGTTAACGTTTTCTTTTCCGAGCTATGACTGTTGACGCCATTAACCCTCTTCCGCAATGATTTCATAAAGCTCTTGGTTTAATGCTTTAGAAAAATCTCACAGCACAAAGTTTAGATCCGTGAGTATGATATGCAATTGCTGTCTGCACGAAAGGGTGAGATGTAAACAATAAATTTTGTATCAGCATTTCAGATCTCGAGCATCAATGAGCTCTAAAACTCGTCATTATAAAGATATTATACATGAGAATGGAAAGTCTACAACTGGTATCCATGTTGTCACCAACTATACAAGTTATTTTGCTATAACATCCGCGTTATATCGCTAGTACATACAGGAAAGCTGTGCATTACATGGACAAATATGAATAATTACAACTGGAATATATGGAAAAGGGAAGATCACAATGTTTATGAAACTTGGTTTGCCTTCTGGTACACATGCAAGGCTCATCTTACTTGAGAGCCGACTGCAGCCGTCTCTCTTCTTCAAGTAGCACATATGGGTCAATAGATGTAGGTGGCGATATGGGGCCGTTGCTTGCATCATGAACAAAACTTGATCCAAAATACTGAAATTTGTCAAAGAACTCAACATAAATAGAAGCACAATATGGAGAGTTGGATGGAACGTCACCAAATGAAAAAAGCAGAAGCAAACGGGTGAAGCTTACGAAGTATAAAGCTGCAAAAAAAGCTATTGTTAAGAGGATCAGAGGTGAAAATCCAAGAAAAAAGGTTCCACCCACTGTAAGCAACACCTTTGCCCGTGGAATTAAACCCTGCAATAGGTTTACTCAAAATGATGTAAGACCTTTGCAAAAAATAATTGAAAACGAGATAAGAGTAGCTGGTACAACTATATTCTCAGACAAAAATCTAATGAAAAGATGAAGTTTCACCTCGTCATCAATCTCTTTTTTTCTACTTATTGCCTCTTCAATTGTAAGTGGCAACTATGATTTTTCCAACACTCCCCCACAAATTTCATTTCAACAAATTTCATGCCTCAAATTGCAATATAAATCCCCGAAAACGGGGATATTGCTGAAGTTTTTAAACAGGGACAACCTAACAGACATCTGATTGAAATCTATCCACGAATCAGGAAGGAAGGGAAAGTTGGAATAAAGAGAAGAGTATATGCAAAGAAAAGAAACAGTTGAACAGAAATCTGTTTTAAGCCCTGTTTTTTCCCTTGTGTTGCCATATTTTAAATCCAAGTCCTAGGAAAAGATGATAATGAATTGATGATTCACCAATTTATTTTTCAAACCTCAAGGCCAATATTGTTCGGATCATTCAATACTAAACTATTATCGTAAAGGAGCTCTAGTTTCTTGAGCACGGCTTTGAAGAAAAAAGGTCACCGCCATTCAAAATGAAATAAGCAAAAGGAAATTTATAAAATGAAAAAGGAAGAAATAATCAACCTCAAGGCCTTCACTGTTAAGTGCCATAGATCGGTCTCTCTGGTTACTAAGGTTGTTCCCAGCATTGGTAGAAATCGTGCCCTTTTTATTTGAAAAACTGCTACTATCATCCTGTAGTTTTATCTCAGTTTCATTTGTCTCAGAAAGTCTACTCTTACTTTCTTCACTAAATGATGTTGGATTCATACCCCTTCTCTTCAGTTCCTTCGTGAAGAGCGACTCCGGTGGCACCTCGCCTGACAAAGTAACACCCCCATGTGTCAGTAAGCAAAAAACATATAAATTGAAAACTGGAGCAATGCGCCTTCTTTTGAGTCAAGTGTCTTTAAGTTTTCAGATTTCTTGATGATTTAAAATTGTATGAATTATCATATTCATGGATCATCGTCTATCCGTATCTCAGCTAAACAGAGCAGTTTACATACAAAACAATCATAAACCTTATGTTAAACCAATTACCTATCTGTGACAGTGACAATGAAATGAATTGACACTCTAGACACTTAACAGCGATACAATATACTGTCAATAGATTCTGTTTTTTTCTGTCATAAAGAAGATAAACCTAAATTCAGTTGATTAGTGTTTCTTCTTCCACAACATCACTCCTCTCTGGTGTCAAAGTTCAATCATGTCTCCCACGCAATTAATTTACTAATCAAGTGAAACAGTTTCAAATCAGATAACCCAATTCACTTCCATCATGTTACTGCTGCAGTCAATTTACTAACCACAAATTAAACAGCTTCAACCAAACAGCTAGAAGACACCTTTAAAAGCACATTCAACATCATCATACACTGAATGAAACAAAAACATAGCTCAAACAGTAACAATCAGAATAAACCAAAATCACGCCAAATTCAGACTATAACAATGAGAAACCCAGTCAAACAGTAACAAGCAGAAAAACCACAAACAACCAGCCAACCGTTAGAATCCTTATCCTCGTCCTCCGCCTGGCAGCGGACTCTCGACCGCCTTACCCGCCGGCACGCTTCCACCGGAGCCAACCTCGACCACCTACAGAACGTCGGACCCAGGCCGCGGACAGAGCAAAACCCACACCCGGAAATCGATAAAGACGCCATCTTTCGACGTTGAATCAACTGAAGAATCCACCAAAAGCTCGAAAAGAAGAAGCTTGAAGGGCATGAAGTGGAGGAGATTGGTGAGTTAGCAGAGGAGGGAGGAGAGCTCAGACTCCATGGCCAACACCAGTCTTTTGAGCTCATGAGTTTATCAGACTAGGGTTGAGCTTCATAAATTATTATTATTTTTAAAAAAAAGCCAGATTTGTTTTTTTTTTGGCTTTATATTTTATGATTCAGAATAAATTGGAGCCACATATATTTTTTAAGTTTTCTTTTACAGCGTGGATTGATTTTTCAACCATTTATGTAATAATATCAACAATATAAAAGTCTAGTTATTTATCTATATCACATTTTTTATTATTACATAAATACAATTTAAAGGTTTATATTAAATAAATACACTAGCAAAAAATACTTATATTAAATTTAACTGACATAAGGATATCAAACGTTGGTAATACTAGTTTATCTCAAATTAAATTGCTTTGTGAGATTAGAATGACTTCTAATAAGCATGTACTATGTGACATAATTTTTCGTTTAACATGAAAAAATATTATATATTTTTAAAAAATATATAGGGCATTAATATTAATCATAAATTGATAGAAAGAGGAAGAATGGAGTAGCTTGGATTGATTTTAGTTTGTTTGGTTGTATCAAAATTTTAATTGATTGGAGATCAAAATCAAGTTTTTATTGAGTGGACTAATTTGAAATGGATTTGTTATACCTTTATAAATAATAAAAAAAATATTTCGACATTAAGGTGATTAAATTTACTTTTTAATAAATTTGAGTTGAGTTGATTCGATACTCCGATTTTTTTGGTTAAAATAAAAAAAAATAGTTAGATAAAAAAAACACACATACATAAGTGACAAAGTATTAGTAGAGTTGGCAAGATGTTATTATTAAAATAATTATTATTATAATTTTAAAAATATATTTAAAAAATATTTCCAAGCAATTCAACAATTTTTAATTAAAGTGATTTATAACACGGTTAGTACTCGGATAATAATCGGTCCACGTCAGCAGCCATGGATAGAACCTTCTTGTCCGCGTCGACTCAATGGCATTCTCGAAATAAACTCAAAGACCAGGTCTAACAATCCAACCCCGCCCCTCCTTTAAATACCGGCAACCCTCCCCG
>JAVDBV010086720.1:18869-42801 GCA_032619315.1 Piper longum | reverse complement strand
ACCAACGTTCCGGTAGGAAACACGCCTATGCTTAGCTAACGCCTCAAGCATAGCGGTCCACCTTCCTGATTCAGCAGGTGTAACCTCCAGCCACTTCAGTCTTGGCCAGTGCTGCCCGCCAACACCGCTCGTACTTGACACCAAGCAAGCACGAGGAACTACGAAGGTCCTCCAACCAACGAAGTCCGCCACCCCCACTCATGGTCCCCATCATGCTAGGAACCCATTGAGTGAGTAGGAGGGGGGGTACCAACTAGCAACACCCCATTGAAAGTCCATTCCCCTCCCTATATAGCAGAGGAAACTTTTATTAGTCCTTAGGAGTGGCAGCCAAACTTGCTCTACCGGCACCTATGACCATAACTCGCTACATAGGGGTTTGTTTGCCAAGATATTCTACCCTTAGCATCTCTTGGCATCCACGAACACGTGTGATTCTTCTCCGTCACGGAATTTTTCCATTTACCCATCGGATGACGGTCGGGTGCCCTCCCGACAGCCCGCAGGCAAGTTTCTCGGGCAAGTCGGGTACTCACTGCCTAGAGATTTCCCCAACACTTCACCAAAAGTTGCCGAAGCCTTCAACCAGCGTCTTCACAGTCCAGCACAAGTGTACTCACTCAACATTCACCAACACTTCTCCAAGTTCGGTAAGTTCGGCATGCTCTCCCGCTATGCCCGAACCAAAGAGACCTTGCTATACCACCACAGTATGTTTGTAGCAGCCAACCTCCATCATCCCACACTTCCGAGTATGTTCCAATACTCGTGCAAGGTAAGTCATGCCCTCCAAGCAATGACCACAACTCGCCGCTCAAGGCCAAGTTGCTCTTTCGCTCCAACGTACCTCGTGCACGCCCGTGGCAGCTCATCCACGGTCTCCATGGCAGCTCATCCATGGAGTGAGTGTTTCCACTCGGTGCATATTCATGACAACTCATCCATGAACTATGCTGTCATTGCTAGGCCAAGTGTGGCCACGTGACACTGTGGGGATTGTGAGTTCTTGGCCTAGTAAGATCCGAACATGTCATTGCGGTAAAACCACATTGATGAGTAGCAAGAGGAATAGTTTGGATCCGATCCCAACTTGTTCGAACTCGTGCGGCAAAACCCTGCATTGTGAGATGCACCTATGCAAAGAAATTTGCAATGAAGGAAATTGCCCTCCTTGTATGGTTCTAGTCGAGCAGAAGTGCCGCTTCAAATCATCTTCTCGAACGGTTGAATGCCTTAAAACAAAAGAAGAGGCTTATCAACTTCTCTGTGATAGAGCATGTGGGCGGAAGAAGAGTTGTGGTAGGCACAAGTGCAGCGAAAGGTGTTGTCCTCTATCTAGCTCCATAACTAGTGTCCAAATATCTGACAATTGGGATCTACATTTGTGTCAGATGGTGTGTGGTAACAACAAAATTGATGCAAATCAAATTTGTGGTGTATGCCAAGAAATATCAAAAGTTCCCGTTGTTACTTCTTGTGAACATTTGTTTTGCAAAACTTGTTTAGTGGATTACTCATCAGTCATGGGAAAAGTTACTAGTCCTTCATGCTCAAAACCTCTGACTGTGGACTTCTCAGAAGACAAAAGAGCAGGCACCCAGGCTGCAGTGACCACATTAAAAGGTTTCAGTGCTCAAATATCCTCAATCAAATTATACTGGAAGATTTTCAGACAAGCACAAAAATTGAAGCTCTGAGGGAAGAAATCAGATTTATGCTTGAAGATGATGATTCTGCCAAAGCAATTATTGTCAGCCAATTCACTTCTTTTCTGGATTTAATTCACTATTCTCTCGAAAAGTCTGGCATCAAATGTGTTCAATTAGTTGGAAGCAAGCAATTTGCTGACTATGATTTTGGTATCACAACATACGCTACAGTTGAAGCTGATTATAGGAAGGCATTGCCACCAAAAAAAGAGTGATGATAAAGGTAAGAGTGATGTTCATCTGATGGTAAGAGAAAAGAATTTCGGGAATGAAGACTGCATAATGAAGAGGCTAAGTGAATCTAAATCTTTGTTGAAGTTCAGAAAAAGCGTGATCATGGCCAAAACGCAGAACATTCTGGATGACTCGGTGACTTGGAGGGGAAGAGAATTCATTGTGGGAATGAATGCCAACTCTATCTTGAGAGAACTTGGCATGGACTTACAACAATTGACAAATTTCAAACATGACACAATGAGATTTCTTGTGCCCTAGCTGAACAAGAAAGGCTCCAAACTGTTCCTTCCTTTTTCAGTGGAGCATTCAAGCATGAGCTTGCGAGAAATGAACGTTCAAATGGGGAAATCTATCAAAATGATGGGGGTATTTGATGATGAAATTGAAGAAGTTTCAAATGAAGGGAAGACAGATCTAAGAATTCTTGGATTTGAGGTTGACGAGAAGCAATTGAAGGCTCAAATATTTACTAGGCCCCTTGCTTCTTCCCCATCATCGGTGAAGACCTCTTTGCCACGGTTCTGATACCAATTTGGTATGTCCTTCCCCATCATCAGTGAAGACCTCCTTGCCGCGATTCTGCTTCGCACTCTGTTTCGCTGGCACCATCTTGATGATCGATCCTACAAACCACAATGACAAACTGGAAATGCAATTGAGAATGGAATCAGGGAGAGATCGTGATTCCATTCATGTTCTTCTTGAAAATGCGGAGAAAGACTAACAAACAAAATGAAATTCTCAAATTCATCAAAGATGGCGATTACAGTTCAGGCTCTGTTTTTATATCCCCCTTTCCAAGCCCATGCTCTGTTTTCCCGCCAGCCCATTACATTCAAACATATGCACTTATAATAATACCCTCTCTCACTACTCTACTCATTATATTCATACCATGAATCATGATCAAATTAGCCTAAACATTTGTTGGCATTCACGTGAACCCAATTGGGAAGAAATAGGCTAATTAAGCTGCGGAAAAGAAATCTATCAGTGTGTACTAACAACTAAGTGGTGATTAAGGTAATTCAAATCAACGTTGCAAACGATGTGAGCTTCATGAGCTAGCAGGTATATGAAGTTTTTGAACTCTTGGATCACACATAATTTGAAGACATCGGCAGGCCTTATGCCCCCCCCCCCCCTTTGGAGCATATTATCATATGATTTTTTTTTACATATATGTTATGATTCTGATTAGACAGACACATTACTACCGCTAACCGACCATAGAAAGTAGTCGTGTCGCTACTACGTTTATGTCTTTCTTATTACTTTTACTTACTAAAAGCTGAAAACCAGAAAGGTCAGCTAAAAGAGCTGCTAGCATTTGACCTCCTCAATTTCTGCATTTATCATGGTGGGATAATTACGGGTCTGGTTTCCTTCCCTTTCCCTCACTCAAATTGGAGCTGCATTTTTTTCAGAAGTACATTCATCCTAATGAAAAAGAAAACCCACATTGCATACGCACTTTGTGTAGATCATTTTAAAATATATGACAAGATACATCAGGTATCATTTATGTTTCTCATCAAGTCCTTCGAAATTCCCACAGTCGATTCACAACTTTTGAAAATTTGTCCATTTTTAAATATTGTACTGTTAGTTGCTCTATATTTGTTTAACAAATGAATGACATAGGAATTGCAGTTATGAGCAGTAACATATATTATAAGGGTGTTAATTTTTCCAAAAATACATTCAAACATCCGTGTAAATTACAAACTATATCATAAATACTTCGTCTTCGACTATATATATAGCCGCCTACGTCTAATACATGAGGGCTCCAGCGACTGTGGACCAAACACGTGGTGCTGGGAGGGCTACATTGGCTTTTGTAGGATAAAGTTAATGGCCAAAGATACCGAGAAAAGGAAAGGACGAGACGGTGGGACGTTGTTATGTTGGCAAATCCGGCATGTGAGAATTCGCGGACCCTCACAACCTGTCGGTGCTGGCTCACGAGACGTAGGTTGGTCGAGTCGCCGTCAGCCCGTCACCATTTGTCGGTTCCACTCTCGTAAGGAACCTAGATAATCAATCTTGCCCAAGGTCACATGCGTACTTGCCATTGTACCTGTGAGAAAATGGATGAACAACTCTACCTTCCCCTTCTATTATTGCTTCCTCCGATTATGAAGATGGGATTTATATATTATATATGAGATTGAATTACTTTAGCAGGAGGATGCGTGGAAAATATTCGTACTATAATTTAATTTGAGTTGTCTGATTATAAAGATACCTAGCAGGTCCTGCGATCGGCTAGCAAGACCGTGATATATTCATTTTCTAAAAAATGGCCACGCTGTCAGATCCGGATTCTATAAGTTAAGACGAAGCATCGAAGCTCTGATCTATAATAAAAAAAGAGTTAGATGTGCGATTGAGCCTTTTATTGTTCTTATTTACTATCTCCAATCCGGATTAACAGTTTTTGTTGAAGTGTTAGTAGTACGATGCATTCAGTGTTTTTTTGTCAATTTTTTATGGTTTTGCAAATATGATAATCGATATTTGTAAAATCTTAAGGAATGTGCTAAAGCAAGATATAATCTAAATGATTGATGATAAAATTTCTTATTATATAAAAAATGTTTGCTATAGGATAACTAAAATGTGAACTGGTTAAACTAATATATATATATATATATATATATATATATTAGATCGGTTTAATTGCCACAAAATACTAAAAGATGGGGGAAACAAAGGAAAAAAATCTAAAAGGCCTGGTATAACATATAGAAAATAAAATGAAATTTTCCTCCATACGCATGAATAGCAGGAAAAGGAAAGAAAGAAAAATAACCACAACTTCAATTTACAATTGTCTTAGGTTCTCGACGACATTTATAGAAGGAAATCTATATTTTATTCTTTGAATTTTTGCGCAAACCAAAACTTTGAAAATTGAAAAGTCAAACATCTATATCTCTCATATCTTTCTGGCGAACCAAACATTAATGATAAAAAAAGTCGGTTAATAAAATTATTTAATTGAATAATTGCTTGCAAATTACAGGTTACAACCTAGTCATGCCACTTCTGTAACCTATGCTGCAGTGAGTTTTCCCTTCTCTTGAAGGGATTGATCATTACATGGGGCATTGAGAAATCGACCACAGAGATAATTGGGGGCCACAACTAGACGTCCTACAACTTTCGAAACAAAAAGATTCTGAAAGAGCCTGGACGAAATGGCTGGAAAAGGCCATCAGGCATATCATCCTCTATAATTTTGTAACATTCCATTAAATGAATGGATAGTACAATTGATATGGTATAATTAAAAAGAAAAAAAGAATTGATGAATACGGAAACAAAAGATAAAAAAGCAAACAAAAAAGAAAGGTTAACAATCCTGTAATCAATGGGAGTTTGGACCTGCTTCTTGTTGCCAATTTGTTAGGGCACATTTTCAGCTCCATTGCTACTGATAATGTTGCAGTGCTCCTCGTTCTAGTCAAGCAGGAACCTCACTTTCTGTGTTATCTGTACAAGTTGCACTGTTAGGAGTGCTTCCACCACTGTGCTCACCATCTTTAAGAGCTTGTCCATTCTTCTGAGGCAGAAGCCATGCGGGCGATCGGCCATTTCCCTTGTTCCGCTTCTGTTGCCTAAAGTATCTTCTTCCTAAGTTAGCATCCAACTTTGGAGAGTGCCTGGAAGCTGTAGCTTCTTGCGAGCTGCCAGCAGACTCCCTATGTTTGGGATCCATCACTTCAGGTGACTCGCACAAGCTTCTTGGCTCACAAGGATAAGACGGCAAGGGTGGAAAAGGATGGAAAGGCACACCCGGAGCAATTAGCCATCGGTTGGTTCCTCCTGCCTCAGATGTCCCAAACTCTTGGACTAGAGCCCAAGGGATACCATATGATACTGGTAAGTACCCAAGGTATTGAGACTGTGGTGATGCCACAACTGCATTACCACTACAATTTGGAAATGGATCGGTAGGAACTAGATGACTGGAAGGACATGAAAAGCCAGGAGGTGCATCATCATTATTGACTCCACTCGG
Organism: Piper longum; assembly: GCA_032619315.1. Lineage (NCBI taxonomy): Eukaryota > Viridiplantae > Streptophyta > Magnoliopsida > Piperales > Piperaceae > Piper > Piper longum. The sequence continues at coordinate 36,825 of JAVDBV010086720.1, read as the reverse complement.
AGTGCTATCATGCTTATGTGTTGATTCGCTAATTGTTGCAATCATCTGATCTGTTATCATTTTCTTGCAGATATCATAGTCGTTCTCCCCCAAAGAATTAGCTTCTTTAGGCTGATCCCACCTGCTTTTTCGCTTGCGTACCCTCGTGGGTCTGCTCATCACATTTTCATTAGCATTAGTAACTGAATAAGCTTCACTAGAAACACTTGCACAAGGAGGAACATATCCCGTCTCTGGATCTGCTATGCAGTTAGTAGCTTCAGATGGCTTTGCACCTTGATCATGCCATCGCTTATGACAAGATCTACTCAATGAATCTCTTGCCCCATTCCTATTTGAGTAAGTTTTCACAAAAGTAGTTGGAATCCACTGGTCTCTAAAACGGCGAGCAATTTGATGCACCTGCATGTACAGCAGGAGGATCAAGAGCTTAAGCAATGATCAAAATAACGGTTATGTGTGAGTTTTCACAGGTATCCTTGTACAGCGGATAAGCAAATATTGCTACAAGACCTACTAAATTACGAGGATTATTCCATGAGAAGTTTATGTAATAGTAAATTTACACTTAAACAAAAAATACATGCCACCGAAAGCAATTCTCTCAAACAATTTGTTGTGTAGCCCATGACCTTTCTCATTTTGACAGTTGCAAATATGAAATGTATATTTAGAAAGTACCTGCACATCACTGTGCCTCATCAATTCGAATATTGAATCCTGAAAACTGAAAATCAAGAAAATAAAATCAGCTCGCAAAACCAACTAGATAAAAATCAAGAGGTTGATGACAACAAAGGTACAAGACCAAACAAAATGAACAAATAAACTAAAAGCTATCAAGATTGCCTTCTAGTAAACATGTGGATGAGTGTCAAAACAAGGTATAATTATACATATGGTCGTATAAGTATATTATGGAAGCAGAGTATACCCGATATACAAATGATAATTTTAGTTATGCTACAGTAGAGCATGAGTTATCAGCATGTATTTGAGGTATACGAGTTTTTTTTTTCTTGTGTTAGCCCAGGATTTTAAGGCTAGATCTAGATCGTTAGCGTTTACTATCTGTTAAGACAGATCGTTAGCGTTTACTATCTGTTTAGACATTTTCAGGGTACCACATTTACATGCATCATAAGAATTTTGGACTACCGGGTTGCACATGTGGGCCTAGTTTGATGTGAGTTTCATATCTTCGTCAGATTGAGTTCAAGGTTTTGAGGCTAAATTAGCTTTTGTGCCTCGATTTCCTATAGAGTCACTTTATGCTTCAAGTCAATTTTGACTTTTGTTGGTCTCTATCTGAGGTTTTTGACTGCGCATATATTGTATATACCCTATGTGGACCCCACTAGGCCCACGGGTTTTCGGGCGTTCAAATCACGCCACATGGCAAGATCAAAGTAGTTCACATCAGCCCTAGCTTTCACACAGTTATTTTTCAGAGATTTTTTCCATATTTTCATAACATTTTCCACCCTTAGCACCGCTGTGAGTTCGGATCGCCACCTGTAAATCTCCGGCCACCAGACCGATACAATCATAACTGCCTCGCGTTCGACTATCGACCCATACCCATCCCCATCCCCACCATCCATGTTGCTAGCCACGACGTTTTTGTCGACAGTTTCCACTGTCACCGCCTAAGCCTTTCAGGCTGTTTTCGGTGCCGACGAGCCTCCTCCAGCGAGGCTGACCACCCCTACAGCTTCCCCTCTCTGAGATCTTCCATTTGGGATCAGCCCCAACCTCCGCAGTGGCCGCGATCGCCGCCAGCAACGCCACTATATCCAATGGAGATTTCGTTCACTTTTTGACCATTTTCTAGCCGATGGTTTCCAGCCAACCAGCGGCCGAGCTCCGTCGGCAACCACCTCAAACACCACTACCCAGCCCTCTGTTGATCACAACCGGCAGCAGCCCCCACCAACCAGCCGTCGGCGTTTTCCAATGATGAGCACTAACAGCCCATTTGGTGCCCGTTTCCCATGTCCGCGACCTATTCGCCCAGCACGTGACTGCATCCACCTATACGTGTCCGTAACAGTTTCTGCCTAGCCAATGCATCCCACCATCAATTAAACCAGGCTGTGTTAACTCGGTTCGATTCGTCCAATTGACTCAATAGCCGAGATAAAACTAGTATTCGCCCGTTTTTGTCTGTTTTTTAACCGTTTTCAATAATTTGAGACTCACTATGTTAACTTAGATGCATATTCACGTATTTTGACATATATTGATGTTAAGATTGTTTTTCTTTATTTATAATTTATATGTTTATTTATTTTATTCATTTATTTATTATCACTTATTTCTTATTTTTAAATAAATGACATATGTGATAAATGCTTATATGATTATTTATTATTATTGATGATATATTTACTTATTAATATTAATCTTAATCATGTTTATGAAATTTTATTTCTTTATTTATTCACTCTTGCATATGTTATTATTTATTTGTGTTTAATTATATACTCATGTATTTGATAGCTATACTATTATTCTTCATGATTAATTGACTTTAACTACTAATTTATTTATTTATTTATTGAATTATTATTTATTTATTAACTTGCATATGTGCTATAATTTACTCGTGTTTAGACGTATACTAATATAGTATAATTATGTTCTTATTTTATGATTAATATATTATTTATTTTTATGTATTTATTATTTTATCTATTTATTCACGAATTTACTTATTCAATTATTTGTTGTTTGTTTATCATTTATCATGTCTCAATTTGTGTACCAAGTGTTTAGTTATTTATTCATTTGTTTTGCATTGTTCGTGATTTAGTTAATGTTATTGTTGATGTGAGCACACACTACAACCATATATCAACCATATATCATGTAGAGATAGTATTTTACTTAGTTATGGGCTCCAATGTAAGTTCCAAAGTTCAAGTTTGCTGTAGATGTGTTGATGCGCTTGGAGTTTTGACCACAGGTCCCATTAAGTGGCTGTTTTATTAGACTCCACTTAACATGGGTCATCTAAACGTATTTTTACTTCTGTGATTAATAACGCTGAAAGATAAGATCTTTCGTGTTATTTTTTAACTTAAATCTACCTCACATTGCCTTCCGACCTACTTACATGATTCCTTTCCCATCCTTATATATAATTTTTATCGAGTTTTCAGTGAACTGAAAGTTAGTGAATCTGACATTGCATATACTGTGACGAGGGCATACCCAAGTCGCAGCGAACTCTAAATCAGTGAAAGGGTTGTTCTATTCCCTAAGGATCCTGACATCTCTACATCTTGAACTTTCTCATGCCCGTAGAGGCGTGGAGTTAATAGGTACTATAGGGCAATTGCCTAAGAGTACTCAGTCATTATGCTTTTGGCCAGGCGTTATATGGGGGTTTAGAGAAGGCTTAGGTTATGTGTTTTTTCCCTTGAGAATGAAACTAGTTATTGCCAAGAGATATATAGCACCATTTCCGTACAAGATGCTATCGAGTCTCCATTTTGGTGGTTCATCAGTAGATGAACTTGAGTGTTCCCATAGAGAGTATATACAATTTTTCTTTCTTCGTGGAAATCAGTTTTCATTTGCCAGTTTGTACTAGTTATTTTCCGGAAGAGTGACATTTGTTACTAACATTTTCCTTATTATATATATAGGTTTTGCATTCCTATGCATTGGGTTGGCTTTGGTGGGAGGACAAATAAATGCTACACAGCTGTGCTTAGCACGCCGTGTTTTCTTTCGTACTTTTATCTATACTTGGTATGTTTTTTTATATATAATCAGTAATGTCATCCATTCTCGAGGCGCCAAGAGGGTTGTTTCGGTCCGTTTTCTCGTTCAAGTCTTACAGATGAATAAATTTAGATATAACTTGACTCAATCGTAACAGTTTTGATTCGGTTCTTAGATGAACCAAAATCAGGGTGTTACATAAATAGTAAATAAAGTTTCTCCCATGAAAAATCAACAATTGGATAAGAATGTTGGGAAAATAGTAATTTTTTTGCAAATATAAATCTGAAGTTGAGGAAAAAAGCATTATTACCTACTAGGAGAAATATATTTTGTTTTAAATTTTTAATTTTTAAATCATAAAATAAATATTTATTGTAGACAAAATACATTAGTATGTAAATAGAACTAATTGGGATAATAGAGATCATAATTTAAAACATGTTTTAAAATTACTATTAGAAAGCCATGGTCAAATTAGGAAAATAGAGATGAACACAGAATATTAAAGATAACTTTAGCAGAGTAATTATATTTTTTTGTAATTATAAATCAGGAATTTAGACACTCTAAATTAAGTAATAATCCAAAAAATTAAATAAAAACAGAAAATATAATTAAAATAAATTATATTTAAATAAAATTAGAAAATTAGAAAATAAAATTTCATAAATTAATTTACTCCTATGTAGAAAATATCCCTTGTTAGTAAGGAATTTAAACATCATTTATCCTTTGTCTTTGGTATGCGTGTCTTTAATTTTCTAAAAAAAATAAATTTTATCCAAAAAAACATGCATGTTGTACAAAATTAAAGCAATATATAAGGTTATCAGCCCCTAAATAACACTTGAAAACAATAGAAATTAACTTAATTTATTGGAAACAAAGAAAAAAATATGAGTTACCTTTTTGCTGGTTTACTTTGTACTTTGTGCTGTTTTAACTGTGAATGCTTAAAATTAGTTAAGGTCGATAAAATAGCCATTTTCAAATAGTAACATTTTTTCAGAATTCTTGGTCTGAATATTTATAAGGTGTTTGAAGAAAAATTACTTGGGGGCTTATTCTTAAACTCTGTTTCATATTTATCAAGCTCATACTTGTGCCATTTTGTTGGTGTGTATTTGTAAGTTTATGGGATTGTTAAATTTCTGTTTTTTATTTTATTAATACGAAAATTAGTATATTTATCAATCATGGCTCCAATAATAATTTTAAAATTTTTTTTCTTTTATCTCTATTATCCCAATTATTTCTATTTACATCCTAAGGTAATGTATTTTGTTTAGAAATAAATACTTATTTATATTAAATATATATATATATATATATTGAAAATAAAATATAACTCTCATAATCCGCACAATTATGTGGGTAACATGCTAGTCTAATTAAATAAATAAATACGATTAAATTGGAAAAAGTATGAAAGATCCTATGCACTCCATATGCACTACGTAGTAAGCAGTCTATTTCAAACCAACCCAATGGACTAGATGGAGATTTATGAGTGTATTTACCTTTCCACTCCATCGCGAGGAGGAGTATTTATGTGGTCTGAGGTAAGGATTCCTTTAGCCGCCAAAAACTCAATTACCTGGTTCAGAAACAGATTCAAGTATTTATCTGAGTGAGGCAAAAATACAACAAAACAAAAGCACCCTGATGCATGTGTAACTCTTAAGACTCAAGATGATGCCAATCCGCTGGAGAAGGAATATAGAACAAAGTAAGCAATAATAGTTTCTGAAGTGGGAAAAGTAAAACGACATTCACATATATTACACGTAAACATGAAAAAAACAATCTTAAAATATAAAGGTACAAACTAATGCACAAAGGAAGTAATTGCGCTTATCTACCAACCTTCAAAAGCTTGCGAATTATGGGTGTTCTGTTAAAATGCCTTCTGTTCTGTTTCATGATGTTGTGCAGCATTTGCAGTCCTACAAACAAGCATTTCAGCAATAATTGTTTACCCCACTTACAATGGCCATATCAAACTGAGCAATCATGGTAAGAAAACAGTATCAAACCATTTTTGTTAACTATGTCATGCAAAACGGTGCGTGATTTTGTCTTCAGAAGTGCATCAAGAATGATAGAAAGATCTCTCGTGCTGCATAAGGAAGATCACCGCATTCACTATTAAATACATCCGCATATACTAATCAACACACAGGAAATTCTTGTTCACATGAAAGATGAGAACCTCTGGAAAGTCTCGCCAATAGCATTGTCCCCTGAAGCAGCAGTGACAAACAAAAGCTTCAAATAACCTTTAGTGGCATCCTGCGATACAAGAAATAAAACATTCAAACACAACATATAAGTTTACACACATTTGTCATCATCTTCTACATCTTATCCCAGCTAGGCTGGGTCGATGGTGTTAATAAAAAATCTTTTTTAACAATAAATTAATGACAAAAAAACCTGTAAAACCAAAGGAAAACAGATGAAATCCTGATCTATGATTCTGGCAGAACATAGAATCAAAGCTTTTATGCAAAATTAAATTAATCATACAGCTTATGCCATAAAATCAACATGCCATTATCATTAAAGTTCCATCTGTTCCACAACTTACAATTATCTTGCTCTCTTGGTACATATTTCACATCACCACAATTTACAATACCATGTTGAAGGATTCGCTACAATTCACTACCCATGTGATAAGAGCACATTTTTATTCAAAAAGTGGCACATGATAAGAGCAGTTTAACTTATTTGGAATTACTGGAGAAGAAAATGATGTGCTTACCTTGCTTCTGCTTATCCCTCCTTCAGCATCCAGTAATTCATCGAGTTTCTCTTCAACTAATTGTTTTCCAAAATTTAAGTGAATTAGAAAAAAGTAGAAACTGCCACTCTGAAATAAAAAGATAAGAGAAGCCCAATACCTCCTTCAAAGCGGCCACAAGTTCCCACAGGCAATTTTTTTGACTTGGCAGCAACCACTTGATTAGTGCAAGAACTGACCTTTTTTATAACACTAGCTGGATTTGAAAATTTGTATTGAGAAGATTGCTTTACTCTTCTTGACTTGTGCTTAACCAAATCTTTGTTGTTCTTGCTACCATTTTTGGCTGTTGTATAATTTCGATCTGATATTTGAGAGTGTAGGGTGCTTTCCCCCAGGAGATGATTATGGTTAATTTCACAAGAAATATTATTATTCCTTTCTCGATCTTGTACTGAAACAGAGTTTATACTAGCTTTTGTTTTGGGTTCAGACTTTTTCTGATCTGAACGTCTGACTTCCAAACCATCTGTAACATGAGCAATATCTGCCTGCAAGTCAGAAGCAACAACTGAATTATTGTTGCAACCCTTCTCAACAGGAGCCTCAGATTGCCAAAAAGCATTGACGGATGTATCCTGAAAGTATTCTGCATCGATGAGGCTTGGAGCTTGAGCATCGAAAACAGGTTTAGATGAACAATCTTCAACATTGGACAAAAAGACTTGAACAGATGATTTGGAACTGTCCAACTGGTCTCTTGATATTGACAAGACCTCTGAATCAGAAATGAACTCACTCATGTCGATTACAGTAGTACCATCTTCCCGTACCATAACCGGCTCAGGATATTCATTGTCTGAATCAGCTTGAACAATGGCTCCAGAATTTGAAGGATCACCACCAAGGTAGCCTCGACATCCAGAGGAGCCACACATACATTTTTTAGCTGCAGCACCAAAGACCCGGACATAGTTGTAGTCAAATGTTACTTCTTCTCCCTGCCATACAAAACATTCAGTCCCACATGCAATAAATATTTACAATGTTTTTTGTAAAGAGGCACAGAAATAACAGATAAAACTTAAAAGATTGAAACATTTGAAGATGTGATTTTGATAAAAGAAAAATATAATTAGTCAGTAACATATTACCTTCTTTATGTCCCTCAGTGCAAATAACCCAATACAAACTTCTCCATTCACCATCCACTGTACACCATGATTCAAATAGATGTCAACACAACAGTAGTTTATGTAGCACGGAGACAAAAAATACAGATTACACAAATCAAAAAGAACAAGTATTACATTTTTAAGGCCATTAGGCCCACCACTCAATAAGAGGGGTACATATCCCACACTTAATAACTCAATACCCAATAATAAATTTATTATTCTCTACTAATGATCCTAACAGTCGTACATTATTTTTACCTAACATGTACAGACCGCAATACAAACTTTGAAAGCTACAAAAAATTCTTAGCATCATCTTCAGGCTCACATTGACATTCAATCAGATAAAAATATTCGATGAATAGCACTATCTCCATCCTACAGCATACTTTACAGCTACACCATCTATGATGGAATTATGAGCAGTTAAGAATGTAAAACTTAGAGCTACATCAATACATTCACAAGAAAGCTACCATTCTGCAAAACCAGTAATAATTTAACAAATGTGCACAAAACAGTATAAAGCTAGAAGAAAACCATGGCATGGTATCCATGATATAACTAAATTTTCTTAATAATAATCTTTTCAAAGGTAACCAAGAAAATATGCATGCAATTCACAAGCCAAATTGACCAGAACCAACAAATTACCCATACAGAAGAGTTTCTTCAAAATACAGTAGGAACTAAAGAAGAAGCAAGAAAAAAAAAACCTTTTCTGTCCAACAATTAGGATCGCAACTGTGGTTGATAAAACGTCCCAGATTTCCTTTTGCACATGCATCTATAACCTAAGACAAATTTACACCACATGTAATTAATGCACTTTCACTGTCAGCATCCTAGCAGATTGTCTAAGAACGAAGACCAATCATTCACACCAATAAGTTTAAATACCGTGAACTTAAGGCACCAAAGAGTTTCAGGAGAACTTACAAATAATAATTAACATAAGTAAAATTTTCTTAATCAACCATGAAATATCCATAAGTTCCATGTCACATTAATCCTCTTTTAGTTCACCACCCAGTATAATCCCACAAGCTAAAAAACACATTTTAACATCATGGTCAAGATTATAATCATGAAAGATGGAAAGAAAGAAAGAAAGGAAAAAAAAAAAATCAACCCCCAATAGAAGTCGGCAAGTATTTTATTGCCACTATAGCAATTTATTTCAACAGTCTCATACGGCAACAGCAAATTAAGATCACATAGACAACTATCCAGCCTCACTGAAGTTTTGATAACCAGCCAATCTTCCACATGACAGCTCTAGTCAACACCATTAACATTAAATTGCATGAACAAATGAAAGACATAATAGAGCATCGTATGAACCTCGCTCCCATTCAATGTCATGAAGTAGAAATGCTTTTGCCCTCTTGAAGCATACTCCCTTTGTCGTGCCTCATAAGCAAGCATATCAAGAACCTTGAGATCATAATAAAAAAGTAAGTTGCATAGATGCAAATATGCTCTTATATAAAGTTAAACTTAACAAAACCACATACCACTTAACAGAACCAATTTAATAATAGTAATAATAATAACAATAATAATAATAATAACAACAACAACAACAATAACAATGATAATAATAATAATAATTAACCATTACTAACAGTTCAAACTTTAAATTCCAAAACAAACCTATTGACCTGACAACGTTTGTTTATGTTTATGTGGCTAGCTAACACTCTTATCCCTCTCTCCATGTTTTTAGAGTTTCTCATGATAAATTTCTAATGTAGCAAAACCTAGGGCAGTGGACGGTGGCAACTGCCAATAGGATACAAGAGACAGCAACTGGCCAGACTTGACATGGAATGCATCAGCAGAGAAGCAGAAATGTTCCTCGCAAGGATGGTGACCTATATTTAGTAGCAGATGCAACAAAAATGTGTGATGACAGCTAATGGAAAACAGTTCAGGTAGCAAACCAGGCAGCAGGTGCCAACCTGTGATGTTGGAGAGGGTTCTCAGATGCTGGACCTATCAATACTAGATATGGTGATGGTGGCTGTTGATGAAGATAAGATATTTAGTGACAACCAAGATTGCTTCATCACAATCCAAGCTTAAACACTGGCACTTGTCTGTGATTATACAGACAAAACCTACAGTCTCCATACCAATTGATGTAGTGATAACAATGGATAAAATGAGAGAGATTATGCCACACAATAATCTTGACAAGATTTATCTCGGCAAGGGATGAACAAGTACTCCTTCTATACAATCCCATGAATCAACCAAAAACACATTATAAATGTAACAAAAGTCACTTATTTTTTTAGAACAAAAGAAATGAACACCTAATTAAATTCCAAATTTACAAATTTATACTGTCAACTGATTGTTTTCTCATTATATTGATACCACAAAATAATGGAGGGTATTCAAACGAATAATCTGGGGAGCAGAACTACATAAAAAGGGAGAAAAATCCAGACAATTCAATATGAAAATAGAAAGAGAAAAGCATAAGCTTAGGAACTTGACTTAATGAGAACCATTTTACATTGAAGGCTTGAAGACGCATTTACAACTAAAACCAAAGTCCTATTAAAACCAACAACTTAATATGACTAAAAAAAAAGACTCCTATAAATAACATAATGATAATTCAAAACCTAGTAAACCATAATATGAGACATGTTAATATAAAAAACACTTCCGTAGTAATCACATGGATCCTAATTTAGGGTCCACGTCCCCTTTTTGATATTTGATGAAAAAAAAAAAGAAGACAAAGAAGAATATACTTCTGTATCACAAAATCCACGCAGAAATAAAGGAGCATGTTTTGCCCTGAATGCCCGTAATGTCACAAAATCGACAAAGGGAAAAATAGATTATTTTAACCACACTGTCATCATACATCATTCCAAATACTGGATAGTCATCTTGAGAAGATTGTGGCATGAAATATTAACATAGGTACATTCATAGCAAAGCTGGCAATGAAAAATCCAGCTTTCCTTTATGTCTCCAAAGTAAATAACAAAAAACAGATACATAGCCATGCTAGCATGTGCTATGGGATTTATACTTTTTAAGGGTACAAAATTAAAAACACAAAACTAAAAATAATCAATTTACCTCTCCAACGTACTCGATAAGAAATTGGCCTTTTGAAACATTTTCTAGTAATTGCAAACCATATCCTTTCTTCCCACATTGGAACCACTTAAACTTGGAATATTTACGCTTTTGAAACTGAACCACAGATATTTTCAAATAGAAACAAATGTCATTTAGCAGAAAAATAAAGAAAAAGACAGAAAGGGCAAGCATGTATATGTGTACAATAAATTTTGTACATGAAATAAAAAAAAATAAAGCAAAACCTGTTGATTTGAACAAAGGTTTCCACAAGGACATGTTCCTTGAACGCATTCTATGTTAAGCATGCGATTCAAGCACTCCTCTCTGCATCCAAAACCACCATCTGAAGGAGGCTTGCAGTGGCAAACCATTATCTAGGAAAAATCAATTTTAATAAAAAACTGATTCAACCTGTAAATGTTTGATAAATATAAGCTTTTAATTTTTAAAGAATAAAAATTTCAACCTCGTCAATTGTCTGGGTCCTTCTACTGCGATGCAAAAATAAGTTATGATCGATAATGGTCCAAGATGCATGCTGTTTAGCTGACAACAAATAACAAATATGCCCAAAATTTAGGCCATAGGTTGCTTAACTTCTGTGTAGTTACTGTAAGAAAATAATACACACCATCTAGATTCTTAGCCTGAACACTTCCAGATATTGACCCCATCCTAGAAAAATCTTCGTCACCTGAGCCATCAGATAGCTGCAGCTCGGCATTTATCTCAGCATTTGACTTCTCTTGAGGTATTGAGCAGTTAGCAAAATTTTTGTCATCATTGTCTTTACATGTCCTACATTAAAAATAGAAATAAATAAATAAATAAAAATCAGTCTGAAGCCAAAGTCCTAGCCAAAAAACAGAAGCATAAACTGGCAACATTACTACATAAATGCCACGTGGCAGAAAACAACAGACCACCACTAGAGGCGCCTCACATATTGCAGCTTAATATGTGGCTCATTAGTTGCCAAGCAAAGAAGGCAGAACCCCATGTCAAACATGTCTATCGTTAACCAGTGTTGGGCATTCAATTGAGGGTGTAAATGGTTAATATGGAAAAGGGACACCAAATGGCTATAATTTGGCAGCAAATTTTATTTCACGTTAATCAGTTGGAAACATCTTTCTTCGTAGCTGATCATTCAAGTTTTTTCCCTTATTTTCAATGTCATAGTTTCAACATCGCAGTGACTGTAAAGAGTGGAAGATTTAAGCTTCATCTGCCAGTAAATTCATAAAGAAAAATGAATGATACCAAAGATTTAGATTACCATTTGCAATCAGTGTCATCTATCTTGTTTGCCAAATCAACTGGTATACATCTCCACTTTCCGCAATCATCACAAAGCACCCATGCCATCTGAGGCAACAACGGCTTTAAGTCAACAAGGTGATTCACTACCTGAGTCCCATTGTTGAGATCGCATTCTAAAACCATATTCTTTTTGTCCTCGGCAACACAACTTCCTGCAAAATAACCAAAAAACTTCATCCATCTACTAATTGCATTAGATGTTAGCAAAAATAGACAATAAAGCCACGAGAAGCTAAGGCTCAAAGAAGAAAAATTACTGTTCAAAACATCCGCTTCACTTGAGACAAAATGGGTTTGGATCTTAGATGCCTGCTTTCCCAAAAGAGGGTCCCTATTTTTCCTCTGGCTGACTGATGTTTTAATCGAAGATCCCTTAGGCTGTCCACGAAAACTTCCTTTGGTTGATTCAACTGAATCATTTTTCTTCCTTGATTGTTTTTTACCAGCTTTTCTGGATTTCCTGAACAGTAAGTCCTCTTTACTTTCCAAAGATCCAAAGGCATTTTCACTGATGTCGTTCACAGTTTCTAATTTTGCACCATTTTCAAGATCCATTTCAACAGCAAACGTAGGTTCATTTACTGAAGAAAGCTTGCCAGAAAGATCTCCTTCATTGACCTTTTTCACAGTCCTACGTCTTGAATACTTCTTTTCCTTTTTTGTAGTGTCTGTATTAAAAAGCGCATCTGGATTGGGCATTTGATGTGAAACATCTGTCGTGTTGGAAACCATGCACGGTACCTCAGTGGAACTTGGCAACAAGTTGGAGGGAATAACGGCTACAGAAACAGCACCCTCCATTGGCGTAGATAACACAACATCTTCTGACACTGTTTCAACAGTGGATTTAAGTTGGTAAACCTCTTGATACTTTTCATCTCCATATGAGCTTATAGTGTGAATAGAGTTTCCTTCAGCAATTAGGTCTGGATTCACGTCTTTAGATCCGGAGACAGAAAGTATCTTGGAATCTGTATCTCTACTAATAGATTTTTCGAATGTGAAAAGTTCACCATTAGGTTCTAGTGCTCCATTTTCCATATAAAGCACAGCTAAATCCGGAGATGTGCCACAAAGAGTGCTCTTACCTGATGTTGCTTCCTCTAAGCTTTCAAAAACTATTTGTGAAGAAATGCCAAGAAAATCAGCCGATCTGTTTTCCACAAGAATATCCTGAGTTATTGTGCTTTCAATGTCTTTATCGCATGGAATATCCACTGCCAACAAATTGTTTTCAGTCGTAAAATTATCTAAGCCAACTTCCGGGGACTCTGCAATCTCCAACTGGTTACCTGGGCTCCCCTTGGAATCATTTTTGTCAGGGCAATTGTTATCGGCTATCTGTGCCGTAGAACAGTAATAGACATCTGATGTCTCTGAACAACCAAAGAGAGCTGTTTTTTGTGGTTTCGCATTGGACATGCGGCCACTGCCTCTAATTTGAGCCTTCTTCTTTCGTCTCTGTTTGCTAGATCCTGGTTTTGCACCTCCTAACTGACTCTTTGACTGAGCATTACCATACTTCAGTAACTTTTTATTTTCCTCAAACAATTCTATAATTTTCACCAGTGCACCCCACACAGACGAGCGTCCACGTCTACATAAAAAGCTCCTTTTCTTTCTTAATTTGCTCACCGAGATTGAAATAGCCTCCATTATCTTTCTACACTGTCTTGCAGCATTCCTCATTCTTGTTAACCGAGGTAAACTGTGATACACAACAGTTTCTCCGCATGACAAACTAGGACTATTGGGTGAATATACTTCAGCAACAGAAGAACCAATCTCCGCAGCACTGGAAGAATTCTCCAATGAGGTTCCGTTCGATATACCCTCAGGTTCATTTTTCCTACTACAACTATCAACAAGAGATGCTACAAGAGAACTGCACAAACCGCTCTTTCCACTATTCTCCAAAATTGGAGAGCTACAACTGTTCCCTTGGCCCGTTGATGATTCGGAAGTATGAGTAGTCAAGCTCAGAATACCAAACATTGATGATATTTCTTGTGAAGCAGAGCCTTCAGAAGCATTGCACGAAGCAGCATTAATTATACAGACAGAACATTCCTCAGTGTTCATTGTTTTATGAAAACCAGATACTGTACTCGCAATATCCACAAATAATGAAGATGACTGAAATAAATGTCTCGACTTACCTACATCATCATAGAGAGGGGGCTCGGTAACTCTACCAGAGTCGACAACAAACTCTTTCACATTTTGAGAGAGATCAGCATTTGAGTCACAGAAAACCTTATCATCATCCACAGCCATGATTTTTCTTTCACTTTCCTCGCAAGCCACATGCTTAATGGAAGTTCGGTTCTCTTCATACTGAAGTGAACAGCCGAGCAGTGAAGAAGATGCGCAGAAGTGTGAAGGTCCTTCAAACATACAAATTGCATCATCGGATGATGCCAGATCAACTTCGGCCTCCAAAGCTCTAGTATTTTCTTCTCTTGCTGCAGACTCTTCCACATCTACCATCGAGGTCAGCTCATCGGAAACATTGTTTTGTTGTTCCCCTATGTTTAATTCACTGAACCTCACCTCTCCTATGGTAAAATTTTCTTCCCCGGCTCGCTCCTCTCCAACCAATCGATCAGAAAACGAACCATTCTGACCACTATTCGATAATGGCGATGGGTGCAATACGGTCGCCGCAGAATCCACAGCATTGCTGCCTACTTCGTGCAGTGCAGAAATACGAACTCCTCCTTCAACGCCACCAACATCCGAACCCCTCTTCTCCACATCAACCGCCTGATTCGACCCAGCTACCCTATCCGCAACACAGTCATTCGCCATTACCAAGCCCCCGGTGTTAGGTTCGCTTCCACCATCGCCGCTACGCAAAGAAACCTCACCAACCACATCGCCTAGGCTACCAACAGCACCGTTCTCGCAAATGCAGGCCGAATCGCAAGGTACCAACACAAGCCGTTCCGTTACCTGGCCACCGGGACCTCGTTCGCTCCCACCAACAGCCGCCGCCAGCTCGCCTTCGACCGCCGGCACCGGAAAACGCCCCTCGCCCGGCGGCGGAGGCGGCGACAAGACGACCACAGCGCGGCCGTCTTCGACCTCCACGCCGGAGCTCATCTTCAAAAACCTAAGCCGAGCATTGCACAACCCCAATAAAAAAATACCCAGAAAAATACAAAAAAAAAAACTAAAAAACAAAGTGGGGGTAGGGGGGTGGGGGGGAGATGAAAACAAGAAAGAATAAGACGGGGAAGGTAAAGAAAATTGGTGGTGGAAGGGGAAACCCTAGAGATGGGGTGAGGGACGATGATGGAAGGGCTCCGACAAAAGAGGAGGACGGGGGAGGAGGAAGAAGCGTACGAGGACGACCGACCGGGAGATCGGTATTCTTAACCCTCACCTTTCAGAAAAACACGCCTTTTTTATTATTTTTTATTTGATGTTGCTTTTTTGTCCGGTGATAGGTAAATTTTAATATTTGTAAATCTTATATTTGACTGAACTTAATTGGCTTTAATTTTCTTCAATATTTTAAATAGATTTAAAAAATAATACACTTTAATTAAATTTTTGTTAATAATACTTATTTGTAAAACTTGATTCTTATTACGATAAAACATATTTATTAAATTGAAATAATATTCAAATTATATTATAATAAAGAAAAAATTAAGGCCAACTTGCTTAAACGTCTAATTTAAAATTTTTTAATAGATTTTCAATAATGAAGTTTACATACATGAAAATAAAGTGCATAAGTAACAAGTTAATAAAAAATTACCTTTTTGACATTAATATTTATAAATACTTATATTTTTATATTTTATATTTATTTATATAAATTTGAAACAATGAGGCCACTAAATTGATCCAAATAAAAAATATAGTTCACATAATTTATATAAGTTATATCTCATTTATATAAAGTTATATACTTGTGATTTGTATTATTCTGATTTTTTCAATTATATGTCTTAATTTATATATGTTACTATTTATTAATTATTGAAATTTTATTAATTTATTAATTTAAAAAATTTTCATGTTTAAATATTTGTAGATTCAAAATAAAATTTTATTTTAAATGTTTTAGATTTTTTTTTAATAGTAGAAGTATAAAATTGTATATTTTTTTGTGAATAACAAATTAACACTACCAGTTATAAACAAAAAATATATTTGAAAAAATTACTTAAGGAATCATTTATATCGTGAAATATATAGCATGTGTAAATAGATATATGTACTAAGTAAAATTTTAAAGAACATATATACATATATGTATATAACATTTCATGACAACATTAATTACGTCGAAGAAAACTCTCGACTTCATTGTTAAGTATTAGCATCTTACCTGCTTCTCGATTTATGAAAATTGTAGTTTTCAGTATTTAATTTTTTATATATAAGTGAATAAATTCCTAAATAAAAAATTATATTTTTAGTATTTAAATATATTAAATAGTAATTTTGTAACTAAAAAATGAATTTTGAAAAAAATAAAAAATAAAAATATATAATTTGATAATTATAAATATAAATGACAATGAAAATTCCAAAAATTTAAATTTCCCACAATTGTAAATTGAGAATTAATAAGAAAATAATATATAAAGTTTTCACTGTATAAATTAAAGTAGAGTTATAAATTTAAATAGAGTTCTAAAAGTAGGAGCTGAAATATTGTAAATTTATTTATTTCTATAATTAAAGTAAAATTATTTTCACCAAAAATCAATAAGAACCCCCCCCCCCACCCCCAATTTTATATAGTTATTACAATTATAAAGCCATTCACATTATCAAACATCTTGATAGAAACTATCATTAACTTGAATGAATATACGTGTGTTTCGAAGTGAAAAATTGTTAGTAGTCATAAACATAACAAACGCTAACGTTAAAATTTGCAAAGTTTTCTAAATATGCCATGGGAAAAAGGTTTTACAACTTAGTTTGGTTGTGACATTAAAAAATAAATATTATTTTTTCATTTACAAATGTCTTCAGTCAACTATTTAATTTGCCTACAAATTATTGAGCACTTTTTAGAATAAAACAGCTTATCTTCGACCCCTCTTTTTTTACCTTCATTTGTTTCAATAAAAGAAAATCACACCTAACGAAGATATAAATATATTAACCCATAAAAACAAGTTATGTAAATAATTAATAAGTGGGGGCAATATGAGCCTCCTCCATTAGGTAGAAAAATAAGCCATTTTTTTCCCGGGGACGAGGCTCCGTGAAATTTGAAACAGTGCAAAGTGGTTATAAACTTAAAAAAAAACAAATGAAACTTCAGATTGGCTAAGAATATTATTTGTGTTATGTCCGGTTTTTTGTTTGGTAATATTTAAAATATTATATTGAGATTATTAAAGTTATTAAAACTCCCCAAACTCTATCTGCCTTTTTAAAGGTAGTAAGTATTATATCTTCAACACTTCATTATACATAGTTGAATTTTTACTCAGTCATAAAGGAGCACAGGGACTGCTTCTATTTTTTTCTCCAAAGTACGCAATCTCGAAGTGCGAGTTTACTATTTTTCAGTCTTTTTTTTTATTGGTTTTTTTACACGTTCACCTTTCTTTGGATGGTGAGTTCAGTGACACGTAAGGAATCAAATGATTTAAAAAAGGTTAAAGAGTAGGCGAAAAGTGTCGGACCGTGAACTTGAGGAACGCACGTTGGAGTCGTCTGCAACGTCTACGTCTTCATGGGCCCCTCTTTGATAACTTGGAGCCTTGTTATATAGTTTAATTTAATAATGTAATGTATTAATCGGTAAATAAAAACTTTGCGGGGGGGGGGGGGGGGGGGGGGGGGGGGGGGGGGGGGGGGGGGGGGGGGGGGGGGGGGGGGG
>JAVDBV010086720.1:0-18849 GCA_032619315.1 Piper longum | reverse complement strand
ATGTAAATAATTAATAAGTGGGGGCAATATGAGCCTCCTCCATTAGGTAGAAAAATAAGCCATTTTTTTCCCGGGGACGAGGCTCCGTGAAATTTGAAACAGTGCAAAGTGGTTATAAACTTAAAAAAAAACAAATGAAACTTCAGATTGGCTAAGAATATTATTTGTGTTATGTCCGGTTTTTTGTTTGGTAATATTTAAAATATTATATTGAGATTATTAAAGTTATTAAAACTCCCCAAACTCTATCTGCCTTTTTAAAGGTAGTAAGTATTATATCTTCAACACTTCATTATACATAGTTGAATTTTTACTCAGTCATAAAGGAGCACAGGGACTGCTTCTATTTTTTTCTCCAAAGTACGCAATCTCGAAGTGCGAGTTTACTATTTTTCAGTCTTTTTTTTTATTGGTTTTTTTACACGTTCACCTTTCTTTGGATGGTGAGTTCAGTGACACGTAAGGAATCAAATGATTTAAAAAAGGTTAAAGAGTAGGCGAAAAGTGTCGGACCGTGAACTTGAGGAACGCACGTTGGAGTCGTCTGCAACGTCTACGTCTTCATGGGCCCCTCTTTGATAACTTGGAGCCTTGTTATATAGTTTAATTTAATAATGTAATGTATTAATCGGTAAATAAAAACTTTGCTCCCCCCCCCCCCCCCTCCCTGCATTGATGATCAAGAGTCGAGTTTTTGTGTATTGAGTGGATCCCGAGTTCAATATGAACCATGAAGTTTGTCTGTGTTCGATTGAGAATCGGGTTAAAGTAAGTTAGTTACGGGTTTTATCCACCTTCACGGCTTCGAAATAAGGCAGATAATATACGAAGAGAAGACTTAGAATTAGCATGTATAAGAATATTTACGACATAAAAGTTTAGCTATTCGTTTAACCGTTTTTGTAATTTAAGGGCTTACATTATATTATATGTAGCTAGCACAAGAGTGTCAAATGTTACTTATACTAATTTTTCTATAATTTGAAAATTTTAAATGGTTAATCTTATTAAAAAATAGTATATATAATATATTTTAAAAATTAATTATAATTATCCATGTGCTCTCCCGTATACAAACAAATATTTTTCCATTTCTTATATTTTTAGATAAAAAAGAAAATTTAATTACACGTAAAAGAATATATGAGCGATTTACTTAGAAATAATTATAAATATTTTATGTTCTAACTTAGACGTAATCATATTTAATTCACTCATAAAATAAGTTAGTTAATATTACTTTATATAAATAATATACCATTTTTAATAAATTTGACTTGTTAAGGTCATTTATAATAATTTTGTGCAAACCAAACAAACACTAGAAAAATGAAACAATGTTAAAAGTCCACAAATTTAAAGTCAATTAAGTTTTTCTCTATTTTTTCTTTTTTAGCCAATCAGCAATTGAGAAAGATAATTTTGTTATTTTATTTTTTAAAATTGATTTTAACGATGAAATAATAGATGCTAAAAATGTAGATATAAATAAAATGAAAAACCAAATATTTGAGGGTCAATCCAACTACATGGTCCCACACCACAAGATTAATCTCTTGTAAAATTATATGTTTTTTATGTTGACCTAGTACTATTTAAACAGTGACAGTAGTTTTTCCGCTTCTAAAAAAAATTAATTTATTTAACTTTTGTTTTTATGATATTTCCTGTGAAAAAAGTAAAAATTTGTAAAAATGAAAGTTAAATGGAAGACACCATATTTTAGAAAGAAGTGTTGAATTATTCTAGTATGTCTCTTGGTGTAAAAATCGATAATATTATTCTAAGTTCTAACCAACTTAATATTATTTTAGAATTTTAATTTTTTAACATATTAAAAAATCACAAATTGGAAAAGAAAAAAAATAGTAAAGTACTTTTGTAAATTGTAAATATTTTTTACCAAAAAATGGAAATATCATAAATACTAATATTTTATATTATGAATAACCAAATTTTAAAATATATCTCTGACAACGTATCTCAAATTTTTGTTTAATATATAGTTAATTGACATATTTTAAAAATATTTTACTCATAATATTTATTTTATTAATATGAATACCTTCAATTTAATTTTAAATTTTCTTAAACATATTTTTTTGTATTTTATATGATAAATAATATTTTATTTTTTGAAATATTTATAATAAAAATACAATGGATAAAACAAATATTTTAATTTTTAATAAAATGTAAAAATTTCAAATTAAAATTTTGAACATCTAAAAATATATATATTTTTATTTATGATGACCTAAAATTTAATTTTCTTTTAATTGTCAAAAATTTAATAAAAAATATTTTTTGCTCATAAATAATATATTTTTATATTTTATTTAATAATTTGTAGTTAATGTTTTTAATTTTTATAGATAAAATTAATAAAAATTATAAGTTTTATCTATTATATATTTTGATATTAATAAAAATAAAATTTACGTGTACTTTTATCATTATTTAAAAATAGTAGCATTTGGTATTAAAAAATAACTATTTATAATATAATTATGTAAATTTGAGTATCTTTTAAAAAAACTTTAAAATGTGATACTTTTATAAATAATGATATTTTCCAAAAGAAAACCAAACGCCGAAGGGAGGGAACGAGTGGAGGAGTGTGGTGTTCTGACGTTGGGGCTGATCGGAAATGGCGGCGTCAACGCGGTTGTTCGCCGGCACTAACGTCTTCCTCTCCCGCTCCCTCGTCCCGCCGGAGATCTTCGACTCCGTCCACGACGCCCTCCGTCTCAACTCCGCCACCGTCTTCCTCTGCTGCGACCACTCCCGGTCCGGCCCCGACGACCTCCACGTCATCTCGTCCCCTAACCATGTATCCCTCGCCCCCCCTTTTTGCCTATTTCTACATCCTTTTGTTATTTTCCCAGCTATTGAATTAGGCTCAATTTATGGTTTTGGTTCGCTCGTGTTTCTGATTTTCAGGAGAAGTTTGAGGATCTCAAAGCGAAGGGCTGTAATATGCTCGGTATGTTCTGCTGTTATTCGTACTTTTGTTTTTTTCCCCTTTAATTAATAATGTGTGATTGAGGTATTGTTTGTTGTATTTTAAGGAGTAATTGATGAAATTTGAAGCCACTTTTTGTTTTTTTTCTCATTTTTGTTTATCATTTAGAGGATATAGTCGAGCCCATAGTGCAAAATTTGAAGGCGGTCACTTTTTTTTTAAAAAAAAGTAGAGGAAACTGTTTGTTATCATTAACACTATTGATAATATCACTGTTAATATTATTGCCATTATTATTATTATTATTATTATTATTATTACTACTATTATTATTATTATTTATGTCATCGATGGGATTTAGTGAAGACTGATTCTCTTGGATTCGGAGGTGAAATGTTGGGAGTGACTTTGGGCAGAATTATGCGTCTATTTTGGGTTTGAAGTGTTAGTTGGTTTATATATGCCCTAACCCGATGTGTGAATGAACCTTAATGCATAGGACTAGGGGTGCTCATCGGGCAAAACTCGACTCAAGCTTGGCTTGTTTAATTTCGAGTTCGAGTCGAGTTAAAAAGCATTTGAGTCGATTGAGTTCGAATTGGGTTCGAGCTAACTTAATTCATATATTTTTCTTTCGTATAATGATATTTTATAATTTAGTTATATTTATATAAATAAATTTAAGATAAATATGGTAAAAAATCCTATTCCTTATTTAAAGTATCGAGCTTTGAGTCGAGCCGAGTTCTGCAAGTACAAGCTCAGGCCCAGTTCGTTTAATATCAAGTTGAGCATCGAGCTAAATCGAGTTTAACCAAGCTTTGAATAGACCTACATAGGACGACAGTGATTATTGTCCTGTTTCTTCAGGGCAGGGCAAACTTGCTTGCAATTGTCCATTACTATTTTTGTGGTGGCAGATTTGTCCCCCTTCAATTTCTTGTCATCTGTTGCCTAAGCGAAAATTTTATTGAGCTCACAAGGGCCGTCCTTTATCTTTCCCTCTTTCACACTTCACTCTGATCATTTGTACTATTCATTTTTTTTTTCAGGTGATAAATTTGTTTCTTTCGATTTTTTATTTAATTTTTTTTTTTCTGTTTAATTGAGTAGATGATTATGGAAAAAACTTGAGAATTTTTTTTTAGGAAGGGCATCCGGCCATAAAAAAATTTTGCTATTTGTAATCACATGAATCCTAATTTAGGTCCAGTGTCCCCAACACCCCTTTTTGGTATCTGATGGAAGAAGGAGAAGAAGAGAGATTGTTGTTTAACATTCATTTTTTTATCATTGGAAACTGCAACAGGTCCACAGTGTATTCTTTCTTGTGCTAAAGAACATAGAGCACTGCCTAAAAGGAGTTATACTTGTTGCCTTGCAATGGAGGGGGTTAAGGTTCTCGCATCAGGTTTTGAAAAGGATGAAAAGGTAGCAAGTGAACTTGTGTATTCTGAATGTATCTAAGCATTTATCCATCCTCATATTTTCTGCACAAATGGACCATAAACTCTTTGGTGATAAAACTTTGTTTTATATCTGGCTTTTTTTTTCTTCCCTCAACGATATCAAAATTCATATGGTTCATTATTTTTTTTGTCTGCTTATAGGCCTGTAATTACAGTTGAATAAAATGACCAAATCTTGGTTTTATTCTTCTTTCTTTTGTTGGTTATCGTTACTGATCACAAACAAATCATACGTGATAAAAAGTTATTATTTTTCCTTTACTTTCTAGTTGCTAACAGTCCAAACTTTACTTTTAACTTCTTGGCAGGCCATATGCATTTGAGAGTTGCTTACATCTTTTTTTTCTTGGATATTATAGACAGTCCTTGTTTTGTGCAGATTAAAATTGAAGAACTTGTGACAGCTATGGGTGGCATACTCCATTCTAAAGCATCCTTAGATGTTAGCTTTGTCATTGTTAAAAGTGTTGTTGCTGCAAAGTTTAAGGTACGAATCTGGCAAAGCTTCGTCATTTTTTTGTTTTTGTTTTGCTGTTGGTTAAAATTCCAATGAACTACTAACAAGCCACACGATAAAATGTGTTTATATTAATGGTGTCCTGCTGCTTTTTCGTTGATTTAGAATTTGAATGATCTAGCCTTTTCATAACACCATTAGAAATTATGATAAGAAAGGTGAACAACACAGCTTATCTCTTCATTTATTATGTGCCCTTATTTATTTGTATTAGCTCTGTTCGTCTTGTCTTATTTTATACAACATGCTGTTTTAGAGGCAAATTCATGATTACACTACCTTTTTCAGTGGGCACAAAACATTCTGAAAAAACCGATTGTTGCAATTAGCTGGCTGTATCAGTGTTGGCTTGAGCATCGCCTAGTGCCTCATGAGTCGTACAAGATTCCTCCCTTTGCTGGATTGACTGTTTGTGCTACCAGAATTCCAGCAGGTTTAAGGATGTTTTTTATCTTCTTGTTGCTAAGGTTAGTTTAGCTGTATTTTATTCACTTGCAAGCAGTAAATAAGTTAATAAACAACGCTTTTGGTGTATATCTCATATTCAGATGAGAGGAAAACAATGGAAAGAATGGTAGTCCAGAATGGTGGAAAATATTCTCCAGATCTCACCAAGAAGTGTACACATCTAGTTTCTGATATATCCTTCAATTACTTAATTACTTATGTTTACTTCTTTTCTGTCTTTTTTTTCTTCTACCATTTCGTTCAAAGCTCTTGACCATTTAATTTTTGGTCTCTTCCTGTGTTCATGTTTATGAGAAACAAAAAATGTTTGCAATTGTACATTTATCTTCAGAGTCTTAGTCCATAGTGAACTGGCTGGATGTTTCATTGATTCAATAAGGCAGAAGTTTTAATTTGCCATGTCTTCTCGACTAGCTGTAGATTGTTGGTTTGATTTACCTATTATCTTGCACCTTTTTTTTTCTATAAGTTTACCATGTAGCATATGTTTAATAACTTATTGATCTTACACACTTTTCACTTGCATCAATGTGTGCTTGCAACTCTATATTTGCCCTTAGCTTACCAAACGCTCCCGAAGGTGATAAATATGTAGTTGCCCGGAAGTGGGGCTACATTAGCATTGTGACACCAAAGTGGGTGGAGCAATGTGTTTCTCGAAGAGGTAACATTCAGATTCATCTGCCAACTAGCCTTTTTTCTATATGTTATGTCAACGTGCATGCATAGTAGATTGTGAATTGTATTATAATATCCCCTTTTATTGACAGCTTGCCTTGATGAAGATCTTTTCCCAGTCCAGTGCACTTCAATGTCATCAAGCACTTTTTTGAAAAATGCATTGAAGAGAAAATCTAGCCAAGATAATGCCAGTCCAACATCTCACACAGTTGTATCCACTGTTCCTGCTACAGTGGGACTGACTTTCTCCCAAACCACATGCCCTGCCTTTTCAGATAGTACCGTATTTAGCAGAGAACGCAGTGAGGCGACATGTTTGCCATCAAAAAATGAGAAGATGGACCCAGTCGGTTGTGTTGCCGCAGATTCCCAAGATGATGATAATGACTTGTATTTGTCTGACTGCCGAATTTTTTTTGCCGGGTTCAAAATAAATGAAATGCGCACTCTGATTAAACTTGTACGAAGAAGTGGGGCTACTCGACACATGTCACTTAGTGAAAGGCTCACGCACATAGTTGTTGGGTTGCCATCAGAAACGTTAGTTTTCTTGAGCTGGCATGATGCCTATCATTTATTTTCTCACCTTCTTGGGCTCTTTTTTTATTAGGTTCTTCATATATTATTAGGGAATGGAAAGAGGTGAGGCGCTATGCAGCTTGGGGTGTGATTAAGGTGGTTAAAACTCAATGGTTGGAGGACTGTGTTCGAGCAAAAAAAGAAGTTTTTTTGGCTGAGAGGCATCTTGCACAAAATTTATTTAGTGAAAGAGGTAAGGGAACTTTTTCATGCCTTTTTGTAGTCATTCTGCTATATTTGTAGCCAAAAGATGAGTGCAGTATTGTATCACTGTACATATTTTGTGGGAAATTCTTTAACTTTTGAATTGTTTTGTATTAGACATACACTAGTATTACTTGAAAAATGGTGAACAAGTGAAATTCTAAAGATAAATCAGACTATAGATTAAACTTAAGGGGTAATGCATGTGTCATTTTGAGGGTTTATAAATTGGGCAAGTGATGTTTATTATTAAGTGGAGGTTTTGGTCACTAGATTATTAGCTGTTTTGTATACCTTTGTCTTTATAAAATGACCTTGTGTCTCTGTGAACAGGTCATATGGATGTTGGGACGAGACAAGCAAAAACTTTTTCTTCTAGCACATCAAATGGGCTGGTCATGGCTGATATAGAGTCTGATACAAGACCGTCCCCAGATGGAAGAAGTGCCTTACCAAAGTTGCACAGTCAAGATGCATTTGTAAGAGTGCATGTGAATTCACAAATCGAAAAATTAGAATCAAATTACAAGGATATCAAGTGTGACTCAAGCAAAATACACAATCCTGCAATTATTTCCCCAACTGAACGACAATCCAATGTTTTTAAGGGGCATTTATTTTGTTTTTCGGACAGCTTCCCTGCAGATAGAGTGAGTAACTCTTTTCATTTTGTAAGATGTTGATCTAATTGTACTTG
The DNA here is from genome assembly GCA_032619315.1 of Piper longum. Taxonomy (NCBI): domain Eukaryota; kingdom Viridiplantae; phylum Streptophyta; class Magnoliopsida; order Piperales; family Piperaceae; genus Piper; species Piper longum. Next base: position 11,269 of record JAVDBV010086720.1, on the reverse strand, counting down.
GGCTTCTAAGCTGTAAGTTCCCTTTTTTTTTCAAAAGTAATTCTGCATCTGGTTGTTCTTTCCCATTGTGACGAATGAACCTCATTCCTTTTGCAATCTCTTTATTTTTAATCTTTTTTTTTTGTTGGCAAGATAAGCCCGTGATTTAGGTTATTTGAAATATGGTATCATTTTCTATTGTTTGAAAACGCAATATGTTGGAAGCAGTGGAAGAGGAATTTTGATATTTCTATTGCTATGAATGGGACGTGGATCTAGCATTTTGTTTTCTTCGATTGTTTTCCCTTCATATAGAAGTAAGCTAATTTTTATTGTTAATTTTGCAATTGGTATATATTGATATTTATCAATTAGCCATCATTTCATGATGTCTATTCAATATTATTAAAATGAAATCACGACCCTGAAGCGAAAACTCTATCTCATTTTTACTTGCCAAGAGTCTTGTCAGGTAGGGCATCCAACATGAAAACTGGCGATTTTATTCTTGATTGGATTTTGTATCCTTTATTTTTATGTGAAAGTCATCAGCTGATGTTGCATAATCCAGGTTGCCACCCCTGCCTACCTTTGATAAAGCAAAAATGATGATGATGCTTTGCTGTCCCATCATAACAGCAAAATATGATTGTTGTCTTTAGTTTAGTGCTACTGTGTCTTACAATCAGATATTGAATGTAAATTGTTGTATTAAAAAATTTCTTGTCAAATTGATTTTTTGTATATTACCATCATTCAAAGAGGTTCCTAGAAGGGTAGAACTACTTCTGGATATCTTGTGTAGATGTTCAGCAAAAGAGGGGGAATGAGCATGACTGGCTTGATTCTTTTTATTGTTTTTCAGCTGGGAGTAGTGGTTGGAATCGTCATCGTTTTTATGTTTATGCCTTATACCAGCTAGGCTGGTCAGGAGCATGCATGAAATATCATTAATTGAAAACCAAATCATACCTTATTTTAATAGTTTTGAAATGAAATTAGATAGAACTAATCAATTCAAACCTCATGTGAAAAGGAAACTTGTCTTGAATGTATTTCAGCTGTATGATTCCTCATGAGATTCTTAAATATATTTGCTGACTTTTGATTTCTGATTTTTTAATGCTTAGCAAGCAGAGGTGGCTGAATGGATTCATCAGGGGGGTGGACTGATGACGGATATCGTGGAAGAAAATCAGAATGTTCATTTTATTATTGAACGTCATGGGTTGATATCAAATTTTAACTACTTAAATAAATGCACAGTAGTTTCTAGCCACTGGATTCGATCTTGTTTGGAGGTACGTAACTTTCATTTTGGTCACATTATATATGAGCTATTGTTTATAAAATATTGTTTTTTTATGCTAATTCTTTGGTTTTTTGGGTCTTTAGAGTTTTATTATAGTTGGAGTGTGATGTGTACTTGTTCTAATTATATATACTCGAAATTAGCAAGGTAATTATCGGTGAGCTTTTACCCGTTGTGTGGTTCAAATTGGAATAGCAATTTAGCTGATACAGAGTATATGTCTCTTTACAGTCTTAACATTTTTTTGGAATTTTTTATTTAAGATTTCTACTTTAATCAAGTTCTATCCAATTTTTCAGATTTTCTTATTATTATTATTATTATTGTTGTTATTATTATTATTATTTTGTGCTTCTAGGAAGTTGCTGAGTTTAGGTTTCTTTGATTTTATGGTAAACCAAAGAAACCTAATCTTTTACCTATAAGTGTGTGTTATCCAAGACATTGTAATTAGTTCTCGTTGGGATAAATGAATTCCTAGCATATGTTTTGTTCACGTTGCTTCTATCTCCTCATTCATCTTAATTTTCCCCCTTTCATTTCTATGTTTTTTTTTGTCTTTTTATCATTGGGTTGCTATCATAAGCCTTAGAGGCCGCCTGTTGTATGTTGATTTTTTCTTTTCTTTTTGGTCCTAGAATAAGTGCATCTACTCTTGCAGGAAGGCTGCATGCCAGATGTTCGAAGTCACATTCTTTACACTCCTTTACAATGCCAAATTCCTTTACCTGGATTTGAAGTTTTCCGGTTGTGTGTTTCTCAGTATGATGAAAAGTATCGGTCACTGTTGAGAAACCTGTGTTTTGTCCTTGGAGCAAAATTTACAGAAAAGTTGAGTAGAAAGGTTACTCATCTATTATGTAAGTTCACTAGTGGGCCTAAATATGAAGCTGCTTGTAAATGGGGGATTGAAGCCATTACTGCTGATTGGGTGACACAATGTGTTATGCAGGTATATTTGATGATCTAGTTGTTGCTAGTGACCATGTGGTGTTTATTCTCTGGATAAATTTTGAAAATTTTTATAAAAGAATGACATGTGAAGATTGAAAACCTTCAAATTGTACAGAATATTGTTGTTGAGAACCTAGCCTCCAAAATTAGTATGCGATGTCTTTCAAATAGTTAGCTATTTTAAATGAATCAAGTTCTTCCTGATTGTATTCTGGTGAATTTTGCACAATCCGCTTGTTTTGACAATTTTGTGCATAGTAAAATTCAGAATAAAGTGGTTGATATGGCTATATATCGCCCAAGACCTGCAACTGCAATGGATAGAGAAAGTGGTGCGTGCACCATGAGCCAGTTCCCTACTCAAGCTGCCGACATGGTATGTAGGGATTTGTATTCTCAATCAGTGACTCAGTCTCAAGGACCAACTCAAGTGGATAAGCATACAAATGGTAACATTACTATTGCCAGGCCAAATGAAGTTGATGTATTTTCATGACAAAGAAAAAAAACTTTAACTTGGATTCTCACTCACCATCACTATCAAATTGTGTGGTTGCATTGTTATGGTTTCGTAATTTTTAAGTAACAGCAGATGCTTTCCTGGTTCTATGTTGTGTTGAGTTGACTAACTGTTTTTTGAAGTTATTCTCACAGTTAGAAATCTGAAAATGAACTCAATTCAAATATTAATTTTATATTTGCTTTTGTGATTGAGCTAAAACGATTTATTATTTCATTCACAGCGATTGATTATAATAACTCATACACCATGGGCAATCCTTCTATTCCTTCCAAGAAGAAAACCAAGTTTACAGATAATGGTGTCAAAGGGATGCGCACATCAGAAGGTCAAGCTCCTCAAGAAATGATGGCTCGTCGAGAAAATAGTTTTGTGAAAGATGTTGAGGGCGCAGTGCCTGGTGTTCCCGATGTAGCCTCTGTCATAGAAGACTTGTTGGAACAGTCTAGTAAGGTATTTACGGCAAATACTGATTTATATTTCTCCGGAGTATCACTTTTTTAGATTGCTTTCTACGTGCTGTTGTTTGTTAATGCCAGATTCAACAAATGAATCCACCAATATGCAATCAGAGTGTATCCTTTGTATTTGCTCCTTGTTCTCCTATCCTTTTTATGCATATTTGGGAAGCCAATCTAGTCCTTGACAGAAACTGTAGATTTTTCCACCTGATCATATTATGCTAGGACAAGATCATGAAGGTTTTGGCCCTCAAGGACTTTCTAAGCACTGGTTGAACAGGTAACTCTGTTTTAGTACTTTTTGAATGGACTAACGAATGAATTGTTTGGAAGGTAAATGCTGGTGAGACAAACCATGCTAGAAACACCATCATTACTGCAAAATTGAATGATTTTAATTTAATTCTTTTTTTGGGTGGTTGTTATTAGGGTGTGTTATTGCTTACGTACTTGGTAATTCTGAATTTCTGATCACATATGCATGCCCTGCAGGTCAGAGAAGAAGGATGCTCCTCCTAAACCGTGTGGTCAGCCGGAGAGCCGATGCCCATATGATGGCTTTAGTGAGACTCAAGAGTCACAGGTATTTATGTATCTAATTTCTTAGTTCTGAAAGAGTTTGGTACATTTGCTTTACTTTTCCTGGACATGTTTGCAGGTTGTTGGTTATGAAGAAGATTTGTCAGGTCGACAGATGATCATCGACAGAGTACGCTCGCAAAGTAGGGCTTGAGGTTTTCCTTGTTTTCTATAAATGAAATTAGAAAATAACAAGGGCCCATTTTGCTAGTTTATTGACGGAAATTTTCACTTTGTTGTGGTGACCGTATATTTTGTTTTTTGTCGGCAAAGCGAGAGCTTATGTATCGGCCTTTTATCGGCTTTGCATTACACCTAGGCGAGTAAATCTTGTGTGGGTATCCGTGCGGATCTTTTTGTTCGCCCAAGGCATGCACGAAAACTACAGTTCATTAGCTGACAAGAAGTTGGTTTTTCTTTTACCACCTTAAATGAATGGTTATGCGTGGTATTGAATAATTATGCATCGAAGCAAGCAATGCTAAACATCTGATAATGCGTATGCCTAGTAGAGGCTAAGATGATAAAATTTTGGCACACGAGTAAATTACTAGTCATCCATTGAGCAAAAGATCAGACGGCCATGCAGGTGGTATGCGTCAGCTGAACTAGTTCAGCAAATTGAACAATGCCGGAGCAAGCATACATCAAGTTTTGCATGCGAGAAATGCATTCACTATACAAAGAAAACTACTTGCAATCTATTCCCAGTTGAATTAACTTTGTTCATAAAGGTGGCGACCTTATTCGAGTCCCTTTTCAACCCATCATGGCCACAAATACCATTGCTTACATCAATTCCATCAGGTTTGAGAGTGGCGATAGCTTGACATACATTCTCGCTGTTAATTCTTCCTGCTAATAACCGCCCATTTTTGCTGCTAATATGTGGCAATGTAAAGTTTTGCCCCGTTGAATCCCTTCCCACTGCAATAAAAAAAGCACATGAAACGCCAGCAGAAGTTAGCACTTGTAGCTATACAGCTTTGCTAGTAATGAACAAATAATAAGCAGCAAATATGATTTATGCCGCATCCTTTCATGTGGCATATGAGGTACCATTGCCCATTGCCAAGTAACATAGGTTAAATGAATTTTCCACACGGGGAAAACATAACTGCAAGGAGAATTCAGATCATCATATATAATAATGAATAGGCCACACTCATTTTATCTATGTTGTGTCAACACTAGTGGATTAATCCAAGTGGTTAATCATTAGTTTTTAAAACGATAATAACAAAGTAATGACATTTCTTAGGTAAAAATCTACTCCACCAAACCTCTTAGGTGCAGAAGAGAAAGCCACACAAAACATATTTCCTACTAAGCTAATGGGTAAATTATATAAGACTCCTACTTTGTGGCGCTACTTTATAGGATTGGGGCTACTAAATTTAGTCATATTGACAAAACAGGAGTAACTGAGATGCATATGCTAAGATGGATGTCTGGTAAGATTCTTAAGGATGAGTAAAAACTTTATTAGGTACTTATACAAGGAGGACGTAGAGAATGGAGAAAATAAATACAGCATTTTTCTTTATTTGTACAACCATTTTGCCCTTGAAAAAAAGATGTGAGCTTTTCTCATTTTTTGAGGGAAAAGATAGTAAATAAATATGGGGTTTAAAGGTCCTAATCTATTATTGTTAATTATTATATAAATAAAAATATAATGTCATTTTTACTGCAGGAAAGAGTGATGAGTACAGAAATTTGTCATAATAAACACGTACTTTCAAAATTCATCATAAAAAATAAAACAGTTCCATAATTCAACATAAAGAACTTTATTTTTAGATTAACCAAAAACCAAACTAAGTTGGTTTTCACCTGACTATGAACCGGCCTTTCTTCCCCACTCGAAGACCAATTATTAGGGTAAGATTTTACATGCTCTGCAACACAATAATGAGTTATTTTTGCTTTTTCACTTTAACAGCAACAAATACTCTAAGGGCTTATCAGTTTGCACTTGGACACTTGTAGGGGCAGCTACATTTTTAACCCTTGTTGGCCACCTATAGGAGCAATGGGCCCACTAATGTGCCAAACCCACTTTGGTTCTGATACTATATGAGAAGAATGGGTAACACGTAAGGTAGAATTTGATCTTTCTCAAAATGCCTAGCTAGCAATCCTAATAGGCTCACATTCTACGTTGTATATTACTCATCTACCTAAATCTTATCAGTGTCCTTGACCCTAATCTCTTTTTGGGATGATGCAAAAGAAAATGAAGAAAAGAAAAAGAGAATTTTCTCTTTATATTGTATTATGAATTTAACTTTGGACCAAAATATGGGACATGTATTGACAAGATGTTAAAAACCGATAATTATATTTTCAGAGCAAATTGGTGCATTTTGGATGCATTTAAGTTATATCATGGCTTCCTACAAATTTCGAAACTTTGCTTTTATTGGTTTATAAACAGATCTTGCTCATTTTGCTTGAGTTTCTTGGTGAAATGATTAGCTATATGATTAAGTAAACATTATTTTTAATTGCTTCAGGAATGATGGCTTGCAAACATTTGTGGAAAATTTTCTGAAAGATCATTTCTTTCCTACCATATTTGTTGATTAGCGGAAATCTGTACAACAGGCAATGTCAAGTAGTCCCTCTTTTTCTTTCTACCTTGTTTCCTGTACTTCCCACTTGGTTTTCATAAATTTATGGGGTCCAGTTTGTATGATCTGTCACATGCAATAGACGCAAGATTATCAGAGCTGGTTCATGGACCTTTTATTTATGTTAAAGAGCATGATAAGAACTTATTAATATGCTGCCTGTCTGTAAATATAATGATAGAAATGTTTGTTCATTGTAGCTTAAAGGTTTAGTAGCTAAGATATAACTGCATGTATGCATTTCTAAACCTTCCCCTAGACTCTATCGAGCAATGCCAAACTCAACAGGAGATAAACGAGCATTGGGTTTCTTGTAGTCTAAAACACTTTGTATTTTTGTGGGCCATGTAATTGTGTCCTCTACCTTTAGTAATCTATTACAATTGTGCATGTCCTATCCATTCACAAGTGCACATGAGTGGTATCCTTTTCACTGCCAGTGTTTTAGTTTTCTGGTTTGAACTTCAGGACATTGGATTTCTTGTAGTCTAAAACACTTTGTATTTTTGTGGGCCATGTAATTGTAGTTCATTGTCTTTTTAGACAAGCATTGTCTCAAAACGCTGCACCTTTAGTTGGGTTGGCATGCTCCAAGTTTGAGTGCTCTTATATTTGAAGTCTTATTGAGTCTTATGTTGCTTTTGCTCATATAAGTTTATAATATTCCAGGTCCCGCCGCTTTTCGGCCCCGAACGCGAGCTTCATTGTTGTACACCTCATCAGTTGAGAAGGGAAGACCTGTATTACAAGGTCTTTTAGCTATTGATTTCCTTGCAAAAGAGGTACTTTCTAATATTATTTTTCTCTGCATGGTACTTTCATATCATATTAAGCCTAGTGCATTCTGCTGCTGGTTTTAGGTACTTGGATGGGCTCAAACGATGCCTAAATTTGCAAGTGAGCTAGTGGAGTATGTGCAGACTTTTCTTGAGCGCGCTTATGAGAGATGTAGAGCATCTTATACGGAGGCATGAGTTATTTAAATTTACTGTCTATGTTTATCTTTCTTAGTACTAGTGTACACATAAAATTAAATCTTGTGTTTTCAATTAAACTAAGCTTCTTATGCATGAAAAAAAAGTATGTGTAAGTTTCCAAGAATGGGCCAAGGAAACCAAGCCATTAGTAGCATGGTTTTGGTGGAACTTTTAATAATCATTTATACGTTCCTATTAGTTGTATATTTTTATATCCTTGCAGGACATTTGTTGTGCGTTAATGAGGTCTAGATTTTGTGTCTTCATTGATTTGGCTCTCTGTTCAAAATTTATTTTATTTGATAGGACTTTTGGTTGTCTGCTGACACTTGAAAAGACATCTCTATGCCTTTTCCTCCCTCCTACTGCTTTTGAAATTGTTCTTATGTCAGATGTTTCCGCTGACTTTACTGAATTTCATGTCTTTCAACGATATACTCTTGAATAGAGAATTTTGTATAAAATTTCCAGGCAGTCCTTGAAAAGCAGAGTTATATGCCCATTGGAAGGCATGATATTGAGAGCTTGATGCGGCTTGATCCAGCTAATGCGTTCTTACCGAGCTCTTCTGGTCAAACTTTCCTTGAAAACAATGTTGCTGATGCAGAGACAATGGAAATAGAAGCGGAATTGAGTGACTTGTTGTTTGGTTTACGACCAATTAAGCAGGTATTATTAGAACTTAATAAAACATGTTTTTTAAAAAAAAAAACTAAAGAATGCTTATCTAAATGTGGTTGCTTTAGCATGGGAGAACTTTTTTAATTTTCTGTTGATATCTAGCCAATTCTTGTTAAGTTGAAATCAAGGAGGAGCATGTATTGGCAGCTGACCATTTTTTTTTAATATTTTGAGATTCACTGGTTTGTCTGCTTCAATGTATAATGTCCAAACTTTCGCTACTTTAACTCTATTGGTTGGTTCCAGAAGCTTAGTTTTGGCTTCAGAAAAGAGGGTGCATATTGAGATAATTAGAATAAACAAGAAATGATATTCCATGTTTCCTTTAATTCTGTTTGCATTGTGGCATAAACTCTTAATTTGGATTGTTTAATCTTTTATCTTGTCAGGTGGGATTCAAAATTCATGAGTATTTGTGTATATACGGTTGTGATTGTTGTCCGGTGGAAATTATTATATAATAATATTTAAATTTGGTTGGCACCATGATGGTCATTATCTAATCGTCATTCCAGTTACAATTCATCAATATCTACATCTTATTCCAGCTAGACTGGAGTTAGCAAATTGAATTTTATGTTGTCGATTAATTGTTTTGACACGTAAAAATTGATGACACAAAACCCATGCCAGAATAAAGTGGCAAATTTTACACTAGATGTTTCCTATTGCAACCAACTCAAATAATTGGAAAACATTTTGTGGCTGTGAATTTATTTTATGTGATTCAATTTATACGGGCGGGATTAACAACCTATTGAATGGAGATGATCAGCTGCTATTCTGATTTTGAGTTTCTTGTTATTTTTGTTCCTAGGCTTTAAATTTCAATTTCTATTTTTCTCTAAAAGTTCTTTCAATACCCTTCGATGATTTTTTGGTTACCTTAGTTTCCCAGCATCGAAGGTAACTTCTAGGATTATTATCCTTGCTATGAATGGCACGAATCTGTCTACACTTATTCCTTTTGCCTTTTCTTCAGGAGAATTTGATTCATGATGATAACAAACTTATTCTGCTTGCTTCATTAAGTGATTCTTTGGAATATGTGGCAGATTCCATTGGAAGGCAAGATACTTTTTCACTTATGATTTTTATTTAGTTAGATCACAATCAACTACCTCATATTATTCATGTTATAATTTGGATTTGCTCAACTAAATACTATGATATTACTGTGGGAGCATAAAAGTTGTACTGTAACTGGGAATGAATCACATCTATTCCTTTTTTAGCCTCACTTTAAGTTTTCCTAGATCAAGTAGGATTTATTTCTGATTTTAAAATTTACTTTCAGTAATTATATTAGGCCAATGGCCAGTTTTGATGAAAAAAATAAATTGATTTAAGTTCAAGTTTTTAGTTTATTTTATCCTTTCCTTCTATCTTCCTTTTTCTTCTTCTTTTTCTTTCTTAATAATGGGAAACTAGTTTATCTTTCATTCATTCTTCCCGTTTTTTCCCATTTCATTTTTGTATGTTTTTTTTTAATCTACTTCCTCAATCTGTACCATACTAAAATCCTTTCATTTTGCATGTCTTTTTTCTCTCTCTTTCTCAATTTTTGTGCTTAAAATCTATATTCTAGCATTTTTGTGATGTCCCTCTTTATCCATATTCTGCTCACTTTCTTTTGCCAGCAACTTCTCACCCAGAGTGGACTAAACGTCACCACCCATTAAGCCATTTATACATCATTTGTGCACCATGTTGTCCTCCTTTTTTTGTAAAGCACAACTGTGTACTTTGCCCAATCCATTTTTCACTAGCTGTAGTTGTAAAAGTGAGCTATGATTTGCACCTTTTCTTTTTTTCTTTCTTCTTCTAGGATAATAATTAGCAGGTTTTTAAATGTTTCTGCACTGATGCCATACTGAAAAAACATCTAAATTGACATGTGATTTTCTGTAAATGATGAATCAAGTAGCCTATTAATGTCATATTTTCTAATTTTCCTTATTTGAAACTCTTGTTGCACAATTATACAGGCTTGGTCAGTCCTCCATAAAATGATCCAACTATGCTGAAAAGATTCAGAATAACCATCAGAATGGGCACACAAGGACAGGGAGCACACTTGCTAGCAGTCTAGCCTCACTAGCAGACGAATACAGGGGACTTGCAGCAGATTGCCTCAAAGTTTTGCGGTTAGAGATGCAACTGGAAGCCATCTTTTATATGCAGGTATATATTGGCTTGCTATCTTAATGAAATCTCAATCTACATTCTCGTAAGTTCTCATTTTGAGGAGGTTGGCTTGATATGATATGACAAATTTATGTTATTGTGTTTCTATTCTTAATCTTTTTTCATTCTTAAAATCTGTGTAAGATCTTCTCTTATCCGTGGTTAGCGTGATACCTTTATATAACTGCTATTGTAGGCTATTCTTGTACATGTATTTATGTGTTTGTATACTTGTGTTTAGACCATATTAAACTAAGATTGGAATATATTCATTGCTACAGGAGTTAACCATGAGGGAGTACTTGGACAATGAAGATGCTGAGGAACCTGATGATTTTATAATCACCCTGGCTGCTCAGGTCAGAAGTAGACTCTGTATAATCTTAACCTTAGTAGCTTGCCTTATGGAACGGGAGGAGGGCTATTAAGTGTATTTTTATTGTCATCTTTCAGGCTTATTTGTCTATGAATTTGGGGTGTTTATGCTATAAAAAAGCACTTAAAAGTAATAGCTGAGTAGGCTGTGTATAAAGATACGATTCTTTAGTTTGGATCTTTAGTAATATTTAAATGCTACTAATACAACGGTTGGCTAGTTCATATTATTGGAAATGTTTCATCCCTTACATATTTGTACAGCTTTTCTTCTGTGCTTATTTATGACATTATTGTCAGAGAGATGATTTTTATAGATGTTACCTTGTCAATGTGGGTTTGGCATGGAAACAAGATTGTGTGAAGAGAGTTATGGAAGAAAATTTTATTCCATGAGTTTGATGTGCAACCTTGCTTCAAAATTTTCGTCATTTCTTCTGACACTCCCATCCCCGACCCTTGTTCAGTATAAGATTGAAGAAGTGTAGTTTGTCATGCTATGGAAGAAAATATGTTCTAAGAGAATTATAACATCTGCAGCAAATGTTGTTTTAATCCTATCCCTGTCCTGTCAGTAATAGCCGTCTATATATATAGATATATATATA
>JAVDBV010086719.1:0-11332 GCA_032619315.1 Piper longum | reverse complement strand
TATATATATATATATATATATATATACATAAACATATAAATACCTTTTACAATATTGCTAAGAAAAATGGAATTGTATTATCAAAAAGAAAAATGCTTTTAGTACAAACTAATATCAGATTTCTAGGACACATTATAAATAATGGATTTATAACTCCCATTCAAAGAGTTATAGAATTTGCTTCTAAATTTCCTGATGAAATATTAGAAAAACAACAACTACAAAGATTTTTAGGTAGTTTAAATTATATATCTGAATTTTATGAAGATATAGTTAAAGATTGTAAATTATTATATCAAAGATTAAAGAAAAATCCACCACCATGGACCAATGACCATACAAATGCAATAAAAAATATCAAAATAAAAGTTCAGTATTTACCTTGTTTATCATTAGCAAATCCTAATGTTTTAAAAATAGTAGAAACATAGGAATTCATACAAAATTCAAAGGAAAAAATATAACTTTTAATCTAGAATTTCCTGCTCATAAATCTTTAATATCAAATTTAAAGGATAAACAGAAAATGAAAATAAAACAATTAAATTACTTAAAAGATGAAGTAAAAATATTAAATTTAGAAGAAAAACTAAAAACAAAAGATATTAAAGATAGAGTTAATAATTGGAAATTAAAACTTGAAAATGAATTATGTAATGAGTAACCTAGCGCTTTTTGGGATAGAAAGAAACATGAAATAAGTTTACCATATGAAGATAATTTTCATGATTCTCTTATACCTACAAAAGCTAGGCCAATACAAATGAGTAACCTACAAAAGCTAGGCCAATACAAATGAGTAAAGAATTAGTTTCTATTTGTCAAAAAGAAATAGAAACATTATTACAAAATAAATTAATTAGAGAAAGTAAATCTCCATGGTCTTGTTCAGCATTTTATGTTTACAATGCAGCTGAAAAAGAACGTGGTGCTCCTAGATTAGTAATTAATTATAAACCTTTAAATAAAGTTTTAAAATGGATAAGATATCCAATTCCTAATAAAAGAGATCTTTTAAAAAGATTATATAACTCACAAATATTTAGTAAATTTGATTTAAAATCTGGATTTTGGCAGATTCAAATAAAAGAATCAGATAGATATAAGACTGCTTTTAATGTCCCATTTGGACAATATGAATGGAATGTTATGCCATTTGGTTTAAAAAATGCACCTTCTGAATTTCAAAAGGTAATGAATGATATATTTAATCCTTATATAGAATATATAATTGTTTACATAGATGATGTATTAATATATTCTAATAATTTAGAACAACACTTTAAACATATAAATACCTTTTACAATATTGCTAAGAAAAATGGAATTGTCTTATCAAAAAGAAAAATGCTTTTAGTACAAACTAATATCAGATTTCTAGGACATATTATACATAATGGATTTATAACTCCCATTCAAAGAGTTATAGAATTTGCTTCTAAATTTCCTGATGAAATATTAGAAAAACAACAACTACAAAGATTTTTAGGTAGTTTAAATTATATATCTGAATTTTATGAAGATATAGCTAAAGATTGTAAATTATTATATCAAAGATTAAAGAAAAATCCACCACCATGGACAGATGAACATACAAATATATATATATATATATATATATATATATATATATGCCTATGTAGGGAATTATATAATATATACCCGAAGGCATCTTATGGTTGATTTTGTTTTCGAAAACATACTCTAAGGATCTCCTCATTGGGGGTTATTAATCCAAAAATACGATCGGATAAATGACCCGAGCTAAGTGGGATCCAATAAAACACACCACTCAACTCGTCCTACAATTTGTAAAAATAAATCACAATAGAATAGAGTAACAAATTAGGGTTGAGTCCTAAATGTACCTGGTAGAAGCTCCAAGTATGTCCACATGCATATGGGGCGAGCTCCTACTATGTACCTACACATCAAATTTAGAAGCTACCACCCGCTAACTAAATAATGCATCAACTTAACATGAACATCACACATACAATGCAATCATTATCTAGCAGTCAAACAATCATCAGTGTAGAAATAACTCTAACTCATCCTATTCATACCAATTTTATTATATTTTTCTAAGTTACGCTGTAATCAATTAGCATGCTCAGATTTACTTTACTTAATTAAACAACTAATAATCAGTCACTATCAATCAAATTGTACAAATCATCACTTCGACCATAATCAGGTATTCATCATATCAATTAATCAATTCTAGCATGTTGTGCTGATAAATATCAATTTTAAATAATTAAATCGAATAAAATTCTATACCAAATCATCACTCACATGACAATGGCGATAAGGTTGTAGCCGGCTCGAGTGAGGATTGGTAGGAAGAGGGAAGGAAGAAAAAGAAAAAGGAAGTTGGCAGAGGAGGATGAATTATGACAGTGTTAAAAATGTGGAATATATAAATGTTAAGGTGAGAAAAATGAATGGTCAGGTGAGAAAAATAAATGGCCAGTGAGAAAATTGAATAGTTAGTGAAAAAAATGAATGATTGTATCGTAATTAAAATTTGATTCCACTCCGACTCGAGTCAAAAATAATACTAACTCGTAATAATTCTAAAAATCGAGAGAACAAGAAAGCAAATCCCATAAAATATAATACACATCAATGAAATGCTCTATAACTAATAACTTACCTAAACTACTTGTAACGCAACCTAATACGTTATTTGGCTTAAAAATAATTCTGTGATTTAATTAAAATAAATAAAGAAAAATCTCACATACTCTCATATATTCTAATAACTCATTCTCTTGTTATCTTCATGACATAATCATAATATACTTGGGTACACATGACTCTCATGGTTTAAAACACAAGACTGGCCTTTGCTCGGTACGCGTATTATGAAATTAGACCCGTTGAAAATAACAGTCGAACAGACCGATATAGACTATAAAACCTTGTCTCGAATTACGAGTTTTACATAAATACTCTTAATCTAACTTTAAATTTTTTCAAACATATTTTTTTTTATATAATAAATGATATTTCATTTTTAAAATATTCATAATAAAAATATATTGGATAAAACAAGAGTTGAATTTTTTAATAAAATGTGACAATTTCAAATTAAAATTTTAACCATCTTAAAATGTATAATTTTAATTTTTGATGGCCTAAAATTTATTTTTTTTAAATTGTCCAAAATTATATAATTTTGTTTTGCTTTTTTAGCTCATCAATTATATAGTTTTATACTTTATTTTATATTTCTCAGTTAATTTCTTATTTTTATATAAAAATTTAATACAAAATTATAAGTTTTATATATTATATATTTTGGTGTTAGTAAAAATAAATCTAATGGATATTTTCGTTATTATCTAAAAAATGATAAAATTTAGTCATAATTGATATGAAAATTTCAAAAATGACTATTTCTGATATAATTTTGTAAACTTGGTTATTTTTAAAAGAAAATTTTTAAATGGAGTTATTTGTGATATTTTCTCTATTAATTTTGTGCAACACCAAAATAATTACGTTATTTTTGTTGGGGTTTGATTTAGTTTTTGAGTTAGTTGGGTCGAACCGGGGAGTCTAGACTAACCTCTAGTACTGGGTTGGGGTGACTCCGAAGACTGGGGTGAAGGGGTGGATGGGATTGTCCATAACTTTCTAGGCCAAATCTTATGTCGAGTTGAGATGAATCCGGGAAGTCCCGATTTTCTCCGCCCTTCCCATACTTTTTTTATTGTTCCTACGTATTCACTCTCCCCCCACATTAGTTTTCTCAAGTCTTGGTAACGTTCTCCTTCCTTTCTTTTTTTAGATCATTCACGATATCATACTTGTTTACTATTCCCTCTTATTTCAACATTTGTGCTTTCCTTTCCCTTGTTGATTTGATTGATTTGATTGTGCTGGAGTTGGGAACGTGGGTGAAAAGAGAAATTTTTATTGGGTTTTTGGTTGGAGAATGCAGCACCAAGGTGCTACATTTTGCAGCGCCCGGCACTGCATGTGCATGGCGCTGCAAGTTGTGGCCATGGAGTTGCAAGTTGCAGCGCAAGGCGCTGCAGCGTTGATGCAGTTTTATCATTTTCTTTTGTTAATTTGGGTCCTTATGCACCATATCTTCTTATGTTGTTAATTGTTGGTTGGAGGTTTACGATTCAATGCTTATAAATTTTTATATTGCAATATTGTGTTGGGTTAGTCGTCGTGTATCTGTACGTATTGGGTTCTATAATGTTTATTGGGTTTTGTATAGAGAAAAACTATTGAGTACGAGTATTAGGCATATATCTGTTGGGTAAATTACTAAATTATAATATTTGCACATGTATAAAATATTATTAGAATCTGTACGCTATTATTTGATTAAACTGGGCTAGGATTAATCAGTTAATCAGATATAAAGTTAAAATTAGTAAACACGTGTATAAAAATTTTACAAGGGTTGTAAATCTAGAACTTTATTTAAATTAAAACATCATTAAAATGTGTTAGTTGTTAAAGTGACAACTTAGAAATAAACTATGAAGTGTTGTAGTAAATGTAAGTGGTATTATAATTATTATTTGTTTAGACATATCATTTTGTGGTTAATTATGCATGAACCACCAACAAATAATGTATGTACACAACAGTAAAATATAGAACATTTCCAAAACATGCTATTTTCTCACAACATTTACATCATAATTATTTTTATTCTTTTGAGATGGGTCAGGCCTCCATTGCTCAGCCTTTCAGCTCTATTCACAATTATAATTACACGAAGATCATTTTATTAAATTCACACTTCATTTCCTGCAATAAAACATCATAACATTCAATGCACACCAATCACAATAGTTTATCACATCAGATTCTCACTCATTTTCGACAAGATCATGTGTGCATGGTGCTCCTCTGCAGTCCTGACATCGCTTAGTCATTTTTGTTCTCACCTACATATGTAATACAAAAACGTTAATAACGAGTATTATTTGCCTAGAAATATCGAATAATCAAATTGGGATAATAGATGACTTTCGTGTTAAATGAAATCATTCATATACTTCTATATTAGAAACTCTCATAAAGGTATTAATCAGGTCCCGTCGGTCTCAACTCGACCACAACCAATTATAATTCGTTAGATGCCTTAGCAAATTTTCAAACTATTCCTTGCACAAAACCCTAAAGCCCTCAACATCCTTCGTATTAGTCCTGGCTCTAACCATAGAGGGTGAGTATTCTAAGGCATATGCCTTTAGCACGCTTTGAATCTATAAGTCTAGACATGTAAGAACTCTAAAAAAAAAACATGTCATCTTGTTCCGGATGGACTTGGTCTAGGTACGATAGGATAAGATTGAAGTTAGAAGATTTCCTAGAAATCTTAACGTTAGTGGGTTGTTTCTATTCACGTTAAAACCGAAGAAAAGAAAATCCTTCCCTGTCGTCGCCTCTTCTCTTTTCTTTTCTACTTCCCACAGTGATTGTAGCCCCCTCATCTATTCTCCATCTCTTCTTAAGTATATTTCCATTATATTTCTCTTGATTATTTTATTTTCCTCATATGCATGCATGTCATGTCCGCCATTGGCGCTTTGTTGTTTCCATGAACTTTCTATGGTTTGTGATTTGTTTGATTTTAACCTAGTGATCATTTTATGCATGAGGTATTTTGTAAATTAAATTATCGGTTGCTAATCCATGCTTATGTATAAGATCTAAACTTGATATTAATTACCTCTCCTTTTATGCTTGTTTGTGCTTGAGAACTATATTGGATGGGTGCTATCATTTTGACGTCATATTTACTATTATCTTAGTTTAGTTGTTCATGTTTAAAGAGAGAAAATCTTTCCTATCATGCACTATCTAGCGGGAATTGTAATTATATGATCGCCATGTGTTACAATTAATGTCTACATTTTTAGTGATTTATGTGTATGGGAATTGGTTTATTAAATTACGTCAAGTGGCGGTGTCACTACTTGTATTAAATTTTAAGACGGCCATGTGAGTTAAGTTAAGACTTTTAAATATAACTCATATTCCTAATTCCGAGTAGATGGTTATTAATTTAGAAAATTACATATAATATATTAATGGTCAAAACCTTTAAATTAATTCCAAATTTGAACCTTTAACGAGTTATGTAATTTAAATAATCTATTCATTAACTCGTTATAATAAATTAAAGTAATATGGGTTGAGTATGATTAGTAACTATAATAATAACTATAAACACAGCCATAATAATATGGTTCATGAGGCATAAATTAGATTTTTCATTTATGAGTGTATTATAATATTGCATGAATATTTTGTTACTAAAATGAGATGAGTATTAAATTATTTTCGGTGATTAAATCATTTATATTTATAATGTGACACGGATAATTAACTACCTTATTGATTTTTGAGTTAATCTTGATAATTTAAAGCTGTACTATTTAAAGTGTTGCATGGACTGTTTTGTCAAGTTTTAGGCATGACATTGCATGCATTCATTTGGTATAAAATTATACTTATTTTATTGTATCAAATTAGGATCGTCAGTCATGGTTTCGAGTTCACTTGTGAACTATATAGGTCCGTATGACTACTGGAAATGCTGTATATTCTTTTTTGGCTACCCTGGTCCGCCTGAGCCCAAATTCGACCACCATGTACTGAGTGCAACTGGGGTCAAGGAATTGACTCAGTCTGACACAGGGCTGCATTTTTAAAATTACTTGAAAGACAAAATACCTACCCCCCATATCGAAAGGGGTGAGAGAGCGCAATGGTGCAAGATGACTCATTATGCACTTGCAATATTGAGAGGGTGAGTCCATTGCAAATATCAATAACTACAGACCATGAGCCATGTAGTATGTGTGCGCATACATTAGATTGATAAATAAAATTGGACTTCTTTTTATACTCTTTGAGTTATAAATGTGACTATGGGAAACGCTTTGGAGGCTATGGGACTTTGTGTTCACATAGTTAATTTATTCTATGTATCGTTGCATGTTATCATTAATATAACATGATTTATTTTTATGATTAGTAATTTTTTTAATTATTTACCATGTTATGATTCATGTGCTTAAATTTTATTTTAATTTTATTTATAATTTTGGGTAACCCCCGGCCGGCTAAGGCGGGGTCGTTAGAGATGGTATCAAAACACGGTTTCCTACTAGCTCACACTTTATGACTCAAGACCTTGTTAAAAAGTTCAGTATTTATCTTTTCTCAATGTTTTATGTTATTAATTAACGAATTTATTCGCTAATAAACCCAAGTCATAATCCGAAAAAATGCATATTAGTGAACCACAACAAAATAGCATATTGTCCAGTTATTACCAGGAGTGGTAGCCAAGAATGGAACCTCAAACTTAGATAGCATACCCCAGATGGTGGTCAGAGGAGTGCCCAAGGGCAGGCTGGTTTAGTCTGACACATGTTGCCGCCGGTTGTTGATGATAGGTGATTGCTATACCGTGGAAAGTTTAGGAAAAGTGGAGCTGAAGTGTTTGTTGGAGGGACTGATTCGATGAAGGCTGAGAGCTTGACGATAGACATCACAAAAAATTCTTTTAGGGTTCTATCTGTACCACACAAAAAAGTGAGATTGGCAACATGCATGCTTCAGCAAGAAGCATCTTACTGGTGGAAATCCATGGAGAAAACCACATTTCATCGACGTGAGGTCCCTTCCATTATGTGGGAAAAACTTATGGTAGCCTTCAATGGGCAGTCTTTTCCAGAGCCCGTTGTCCAAGAGAAAGCACTGGAGTTCACCAACCTAGTATAGGGGGAGGACTTAGTTTGAGAGTATGTTAAGAAGTTTTTACAGTTGGAGCATTTTGCACCTGGGATTCTGGCAACCGAAAAGGCCAGAGTTGACAAATTCTTTTGGGGATTGAAGTCGGAATTAAGGAGTAAGATTGCTATGGCACCAAGGAGTATGATAACAAAGGTGATCGACTCGGTGGTTCTAATCCCTTGCTTCTATAGGCCGATAGTTCATTACCGAATCAAAAGTGGCGGCATAGCAATCATACTCCTTAATTCTAACTTCAATCGCCAAAAGAATTTGTCAGCTCTGACCTTTACAGTTGCCAGAATCTCAGGTGCAAAATGCTCTAATAGTAAAAACTTCTTAACATACTCTCAGACTGAGTCTTCCCCCTATTCTAGGTTGGCGAACTCCCGTGCTTTCTTTTAGACAAGAGGCTCCGAAAAATAGTGTCCATTGAAGGATGCCACAAATTCTGCCCATGATATGGAAGGGACATCACATTGATGAAATGGGCTTTTCTCCATGGATTTCCACAAGTAAGATGCTTCCTGCTGTTGCCAATCTCACTTGATGGCGGTGGGGCACAGACGGAGCCCTAAAAACTTTTTCTGTGATGTCTATCCTCTAGCTCTCAGCTTTCATCGAATCAGTCCCTCCAACAAACACTTTAACTTCATTATTCCTAAACTTTTCAACAGTATAGCGATCACTATCATCAACAACTGGCGGCAACACCTGTAGGACTACCGGTGGCACTGGGTTTGGAAGCTCCCCGTGCTCGCCCGAGTCCACTAAACCAGCCCGCCCTTGGGCACTCCTCTAACCACCATCTGGGGTTATGCTGGGATGCGTTGTTGAGTTCAAGGCTCCATTCTCAGCTACCACTCCTGGTAACCGTTGAACAATATTCTGAACAACTGACTTAGTATTTGCTGAAGCCTGTGCCAGTCCTTGTATGGCCGTCATGATCTAGGCTAATACATTTTCTGTGTTCGAACTTGATAGAGTAGATCGGTTTGACTGTCTACGTGTGCCTATCATCTGAAACGTCAAAAAAAAAATTGTTATGGTTCACTAATATGTTTTTTTTTTCAGTTATGACTTGGGTTTATTAGCTAATAAATTCGTTAATTAATAACATAAAATATTGAGAAAGGATAAATATTGGACTTTTTAAAAAGGCACTTGAGTCATAAAGTATGAACTAGTGGGAAATCGTGCCCTGCTACCACCTCTAACAACTTGCTATAGCCAGCTAGGGGTTACCCAAAAATATGAAGGATGTAAAAATAAAATTCAAGTACATGAATTGTAACATGGCAAATAATTAAAAAAATTTACTAATCATAAAAATAAATCATGTTATATTAATAATAACATGCAACAATACATAAGATAAATTAATTACGCAAATACAAAGTCTCATAGCCTCCAAACCATTTCCCATAGTCACATTTATAACTCAAAGAGTATAAAAAGAAATCCAATTTTATTTATTAATTCGCCAAACCTAGGTTGGTAAAAGAACCACCAACCACACTCTTAAGCATCATTCTGAAGCTGCTCACATGCGATCACAAAACCGCATTAGTGATAAAATCACTAAGTCGCATAATTACATGAAAGAAGTCAATACATTCCATTTCATTATTTATTAAGTCTTTTCATGATTATGAGCATATGCCGAGCTTTAATTATACCGGGAAAGGTGGCCGCCCCATCTAGCTGCAATCCAATGTATGTGCACATACACTACATGGCCAATGGCCTGTACTTATAGATATTTATCATAGACTCATCCTCTTAGTATCACAAGTGCATAAAGAGTCGTCTTGCACCATTGCGCCCTTTCACCCTTTTCGGCATAGGGGCAAGTATTTTGTCTTTTAATTAATTTAAAAGTGTGTCATGTGTCGAACTCAGTCAATTCCTTTACGCTGGTTACACTCGGTGCATGGAAGTGGAATCTGGGCTCAGGCTGACCAGGGCTGCTAAAAAAAATATACAACTCTTCAAGTAGTTATACGGACTCGAATAGTTCACAAGTGAACTCAAAACCGTGACTAACGATCCTAATTTGATACGATGAAAGTATAATTTATACCGAATGAATGCATGTAATGTCATCCTAAAACTTGACAAAACAGCCCATTCAACACTTTAAATATTAAAGCTTTAAATTTATCAAGATTAACTCAAAAATCAATAAGGTAGTTAATTCATTGTTAATTCCATAAAAAATTATACATAGTTAATTCCTAAGGTGGGTGGATTGTGAAATTCATCAACTTAGTCTCACATCTAATACCTACTGGGCTAAGATACTATTTATAAGTGGGAATGGATTATAGATCTTTAACTTTGTTAACCACTTTTAAAGAAATGACTTAGACTCATTACGTTGCACCTTGGGCCGGGTCATTACAAATAGGATTAAAGTAACCTGGTATCGTGTTAGATGATAGGCTAGACTAGGGACGTTAGCTAGGCTGCCGGTCACTAGCCAAAGAAAGTCGTGGGCTGGGGCTAGCAATGGGCCAAGTATAGGAATTTCGAGGATAAAATTTCCTAAGGTGGGTGGATTGTTAGATCCCTCAAGTTAGTCCCACAGTTAATACATACTGAGCTAAGATCATGTTTATAAGCAAGAATGGACTATAGATCTTTAACTTGGTTAACCAATTTTAAAAAAATGACTTATGCCCATTATGTTGCACTTTGGGCCTGGTTGTTATAAGACATGTGCTGCATTGCAGTACCCGTAATCCTCCACACTTCTTTGGGTAAGAAGAACTTACAGGTGAAGTTGTCAAAATCCCTCGAGAATCGAATGACCCGTTCACCAATCTAGAGCTTGCTTTGACTGGTGCGTGCCCGCTCACAGTGCACTTGAGTCAACTTTCCATTGTCTCACATCTCACTGGAAAACCCAAGAAAACTATATATACATAGGTCTCGGTAAGGATTATAATATAGTAGGCTAGAAGGCATTATGATCTGGATCTGAATTTTTAATAAAACAAACTCAATGGATCTCATCCTCACTGAAACTTTGTACGACTAAATAGCTCATATGAGTGGGATAAGATAAATCCCTCACTCAACACGTCCACTTACCTATTAAAACAAATCAATAAAGAGTGAAAGAGTTACACCAGAAGTAAGCACTAAATGGATATCGTAGAAGCTCCAATCGTGTACACGCAAGCGAGCTCTTACTCCGTACCAATACATCAAAACTAAAGCTAATGCTTATTATTGTGGCACCCCAAATCCGGTTCATGCTCGGGAACTGAACCAGAATGTCACCGATCCCAATTAGGTCAGCTAATCCCAACCCAACCCATGTGGATCTACTCTTGGTGTCTCGAGATGGAAGATGTCTATCGCTATGCATTAATGGATGCATAAAAACACTTACATGCTACTACATGGATGACATATCAACCAATTCACATACCAAAATTCTAAAAAATAAGACAAAGTGAGTCTCCCCTAAAAATGCAATTAAGGGCCACCTAGTCAATCATTATGTATATATATATATATATATATATATATATATATATAT
>JAVDBV010086718.1:0-11526 GCA_032619315.1 Piper longum | reverse complement strand
CCAGGATCTACCCTCGGTGTCTTAAGACGGAGATGCAAATATGCAAGGCATGGATGATATGCTTGGGTTCTAACGTAGTCCTATATGCATGCCATGATATGTAAACAAAACAAAACAAAAGCGATAAACGAGAAATACAGAGAAAAACATTTATTTCTATGAAAAACCGGACGGAGTTTCCCCTAAAAGTGCAATAAGGGCCAACCTGTCCACAACAAGAATATTTATATCTATTCAATCAAAATGATATAAAATACTACAATCAAAACCAAATGCAATCATCTTCAGTTTCATTTTCGCTTGAGCCGAGTCTCAGCTCCAAGGCTCCTTATTCATTCATATATTTCTATTCATTTCATTCGCAGTTCGTCAAAACATAATGTAATAAAATTTCCAATCATACGCAATTAACACACTATCATTAGAAATCATGAAAGGCAAGTACATGTGTGCGCGGATCTGTGCTGCTCCTCCGCAGTCCCGATAGCTCTTATTCATTACGCTCCTCACCTACATATAGTAGAAAAACGTCAGCAACGGCTGTCACTGGTCCGGAAATAACTAATACCAAACTGGCACAGGAGAGCTAACCCTCCTGTTGAAACAAAAAACATCACATGAAAACTCATCCTTCTCATATCATACCGTCAATGGGAGGCTCTTCCATACCACTCTAAAGTGGCTGTCTCTATGTTTACCTTTCTTACCTTTCTCATCTCATATTTCTCATTTCACATTCTCATTTCATTGTCAAAGGCCATCATCCATACCACTCTAAAAGTGGTTGTCTCTAGGTTTAACTACTTCCATATCACATGTGGCTGTCTGCTAAATTTACCTACTTCCATACCACATGAGGCTGTCTGCCTAATCAATTTGCATGGGTTGTCACTAACTTGCCTTCTCTCACCCCAACCTGCACGGACAAAGAAAAGCAACGCAAAAACTATATATACATATAGGCCTGGGTAGGGATTCATAAAATAGGCCCGGAGGCAACTTGCTGTGGATCTCGTTTCGAAAACATACTCGAGGGATCTCATCCTCGAGGGTTATTAATCCGGAAATGCGATCGGCTAAATGACCCGAGATAAGTGGGATCCAATAAAACGCCACTCAACTCGTCCTGCAAATAAGAAATCAAACCTATGAAATAGAGAGTAAAACAGAGACGAGTCCTAACGGACCTGGTAGAAGCTCCAAGCGTGGTTGCGCACCTAGGCGGCAAGCTCCTACTCCGTACCTACACAACAAAACTAAATACTAACGCCCGTTCATGATGCAACACACATCCTATAGCATGCACACATCAACCACGCATCAATCAATACATCAACCATATATCAATCAACACACATCAACCATATAACAATCAACATACATCAATAATAATTAATATAGTTTTCTTACTCTACCATACATTAAGTAACAATACCTATTTAGTTAACCTAATTAATCACCTAGCATTTATTTTAATATCACACAATCACATATATCCATATTTTTATTAACATAAAAAATATATAACACACCAATCATTCAATCATACCATCCTAGCAGATTAAGCTAATAATCATTAATTTTAAATAATTAAATTACAATAAATTATACCTCGCACGTCGTCGGCAATCGACGACGGCTAGGGTTTCGTCACGGATATCGGAGCTCGAATTCGGCGCTCAGTGGCGTCCAACGTTCGATTAGGTTCAATTGGATGAACTCGGCAGAAAACCAAGCAATTCCGATCTTCTGGCAAGTTCAGCTGTTTTCCGGCGGGTCCCGGCGATTTTCTGGCGACTGTCACCGAAGGGCAATCGGGGGTAAGGATCGGCTTCATCTCGACGAGCCCAACCCAATGACGATGACAACACATCCAATCGCGACGGCGATGGCCTTCGGCGGCGGCGCCGAATCTGGCCACGCGGTGGGTCGCTCCAATCGGCCCACGGCCGGCCTCGGCGGCGGCGTTGGGTAGATGGGAACCGTTAGGGGAGTCGAGGAGGTGGTCGTCGACGTCTCAGCGGCGGCGGCGCGGCCCAAACGGCGGCGAATCGTGTCAAGGACAGTGGCGGCGTCGCGAGATGAATCTGGCGTCGTGGCGGCAATTTGGTGGCCGGGGCTGGTCGGGGCGGCACGGCAAAGCTCGGCGGCGTCGATCGGCGGCGAAGCGGCGTCGGTGACGGCGGTGGCGACAATGAATGGAGGCGGCGGCGAGGGTTTGGTAAGGAGAAAATGTCGGGTTGGGGAGAAAAACACCACGGTGGTAATTTCGTAAATAAGTATTGACTCGATTCCTACTCGAGTCAAAATAATAACTAACTCGTAATAAATCCTAAAAAAATACAGAAAAATAGGGAAAATTTTCATAAAATAAAAAAAAACATCACAACATTAAAATGATATGATCTATAACTAATAACCCACCATAACTACCAAATAATGCGTCCTAATGCGTTAATCAGCCTAAAACTATTACTACGATCAAATCAATAAAATTAAAAATTACTGCATACTTTCATATATTCTGATAATTCATCTCACATCATCTTTTCAACGTTATCATCATATATTCAGGTATATGTGACTCTCATCGCTCATAACTCACGCCGGTCTCAACTCAGCGTGCGGTCTATGAACTAGCTCGACTCGAACCGATGGTTGAACCGACTGGTTCGCTATAATAAAACCCTAACTCGAGTCACGGGTTTTACAGCGACGGTGGTGGCAAGGTCAGGTTAGGGTTTTAAAATACAAATTTCAATTTTATCCATGCCAAATTAATTTATTTAATATCAAAACGAGGGTAATTTAATAATTTTATTATAAAAACCGATTTTTCCGATTCACCCCGATTCCAAACCAGTTTGGAATTCAGACAAATCGGCCGATTCCAAGCCCGACTTACATGCGACCATTTCGAAACTAAAATTGGCTCGGATCACTCCCGAGCCGATTTAATTCGGCCAATTCCGAGTGAAATCAACCGATTCTCAAAACTATGGTCTCACATCTATCTAAAAGACAAGTAATGTCGTATATATACTGAGTTTCTACGTGGATATTGGATTTAAGCCTGACTAATTATCTTGGATATAAGCCCATCGAATCAACCTGGGTGGTGTCTTTACGTGGTTCCTACACCCAAAATGACTAATCATCTTGGATATAAGCCCATCAAATCGAATCAACCCACTTTATCAGTGTCACCCCACCAGCCCTAAAGCCATGGGAGAGGGACAAGCAGAGGACTGACCAACCGTCAAAAAAGCCCAGTTTGTGTATTGCACAGCTCCATCGAGACTAATCTTTTTGGCAAGAAAGGGTACTGCACTTTGGCAATCTCCTTTATAGGCAATCTTTACATTATTTGCAATGCTTTCACAGCTATACTTAAAATTAGATGTTATCACTTCAATGAATTTTGAGCAAAGCGAAAACTTAGGCAGTACACATTGGGCAAGAAGCACATGAAAGGTTTTGGCAATCCAAAACTCCATTTGACATGTAGATACCTGAAGATCAACAAATTACTAATTAATTCTTGTTAAGGCTATAAAGCGCACTTAACAGATGAAAATTGAGCATTCCATTAAGTGAATGCAAATGTCTTATTGAAGTTGCATGATAAAGGTAACCAAAACACAAACCCCAATAAAGCCTAAAAAAGAGTCATTGAAAAGGGAGCAGGCAAAAGTAAGGCAGTACTGGGGATAAATTCATACCCTGTAACACTCGAGCTAGTCTTCATATTGTACAAAAGCAAACTCCTCAGCTACAACCCATCCATTTCCAACCATGTGAGAAGGAATAAAACAGTTCTGCAATAACAAACTTCGTATTAATCCAACACTTGAAAAAGAACACTATATTGGGACTATATATCCAGCATAAAAATAAGCATACAAAGATGGAAGGGCGATAGTGAGACCTCAGAACAAGAATAAATAATGATAGTCAACCAGTTCCAGTTATCTATTGATAAAGTATCTCTACTTCTCGCAAAAAATATAAAACGGGGGGCATCAGCTGCAATTCTAATTGACGGCAAGCACCACAGCAAGCACAAGGAATTGGATCTCTCAAGCCAGCAGCAGCGCTGAGAGGCCTACCACCATATGAGTACCTTAACAGAGAAAACCAGAATTTGCATGAACACCTCAACCCCTTGGTCCAATTTTAGAAATCAAATTCATAAAAATTGAGGTACACCAGTACATTTGGATCTCTCCAATTCATGCACAGTCAAAATGAAATGAAACAAAATATAGGTGAAGTTAATGAATATTGATTGCTATGATATCAACAACAAAAATAATAAGATTAAAATAGCAGCTGAACAATTTACAATAATCTAAAACCCAATGATCGATCAATCTAACCTAAAACACTGCTCCGGATTCGCATCCATCCGTTTCTTGAATTTTAAGTAAGTTCTGTCTGCACCCAAAGCACTATCATACTCATAAAGTTCTTGTTCCCAGGCTTCATCATTATCTTCAGATTGGCTTTCTGTCTTGCTGATTGCAAGAGAAGAATAGCTAGCACATATGTCCTCGTACCTCCAGAAAACTGCTCTAATATGGGATAAATATAAAAGCAAGGTAGCACTGCAGTAAAAGTACCAGATTTATTGAGGATAATAATAAAATAATACATGTAAAGTTACACATAAAATGACTCTAAGAGGAGATACCATATTTACTATAAAATCTGAAAAAAGTAAAGGTGTACAGAAACCAGACTTGTATGGCAGTTCTTGAACAGACAATACAATTATTACTGTAGTTGACAGATCCAATCAAGGCTAAAATCGGGGGTAGCATTTTTCTGCCAATGATGGACAGCTATAAATCTTCGGCTTCCTCCTAAATTTCTCTCTCAACTCCCATTTGATGAATTATGGGGTTCTTCTAGCTTGCAATCAACATTTTATCAATTCATCATTATCCTGATTACATCCACCAACTGTGCAATAGTTCATCATTATCCTGATTGGGGGTGGTGGGAGAGAGAAGGGATCAAGATGGGGTGGGGCGAGAGGAAGGACGAAGGTGGGGGTTGGAGTGGGAGTGGGGGGCAAGTTGGCGAGAAGTGGGGAGACGGTGTTGAGGGTAGGGGAAGAAGGGTGGGAGGGTGGGGGGGTGGGGGGTAATAGTTAATCATTTATATTTATTAAATCAGTGTGGCTGGCTTAGTTATTATTTATTTTAAGATAAGTAATATAAAACGTTGAACAATTATTGGACATTGAACAATCATTGGATATATGGTTAATTTTTTATATTTTTAAAATGTTTTATACATAACGTTGATATTTTATATTTTTTAAATGTTAAGTACCTAGTATTTTATGTTGTTATAAAATCTGATTGACTTGATTATTATTTATTTTTGGAATTGTAATATGAAATGCTGAACAATTATTGGATATACAATTAATAATCCAATATTAGTTGATTATATTTATTATATACAAATTATATAATTGAATAAATTAATAATCCAATATTAGTTGATATAGAATTAGTAATTAGTAAAATACATCCACAAACAAGGATTAGAAACACAGTGACCTGTAATATATTTAACTAATGTGTGTTTATGTGTGGAATATTATTGAATTAATTGTCTATCTGTATAAAATATTTAGAATCCTATTTTACTTGTATCGGTTAATTCCAAAAAACTCCGATATTTCTCCAAAATGTCTCTTAAAGGAATGGTCGACACGGTACCAATATCTAAGATGGCAAACCTTGATGTTAGATCCCTCGAAGGAGGATATTCTTGGGGTACATTACCACCTTATTTTAGTAGGTGCCCTAGAGTTAAAAGTGCCCTGCACAATTATTACATGAATGCATGTACTCATTCATCAAATGTGAGTGTGTGGTGTACACCATGGTTATCACCTAGGGAGGGGTCTCACTAATTGTCCTCGTGGCTATAGGTTGGGAATGCTGGTTTAGCCTCCTTATTATGTCTACCACAGCCTTTGAGTAGAAGAAGCCGATCCTCACCTACCCCATGAGGAATTATCCATGAAGACGCGTACTTTGTGGGAGCACCTAGGGGAGACATGGATGTTGTTTCCTCAATACGTTCTCTATATGCAAGATTTAAGGAGAGAAGGCCAACCTCCCTGAGATTTCATTTCAAAATGGAGATTCTAGAGTTGTACAACTCCCACAACGTAGATATTGTCCTAGCTTGGTTAACATCTATTGAGCATTGCCTTTAGGGTGCTCAAGTTCCTAATCATGAGTGGATAACTGTATCAACGTTTAAGGGTCTGCTCTTGCTTGATGGAGTGTTGCATAATAGACGCATGATGATTGATGAATCTCTTATTAAGACATGGGAGGAGATGTCACAAGAAATGACAACTGCTTTTCTTCATTATTAAGCAGCAACTCTATAAGAGATGGTTTTAATTGAGGAAGGCGAGCATGACAATTCAGCAATATAAAGAAGAGTTCTATAATTTTGATACACAGAATAACATTTCAGACTCTCAAGAGACACTAACTATACAATATATCCTTAGGTTGTGTCATGAGCTGCAATATAAGATGTATAGTATCTATTTTCTTCTTGATCAGGCAGTGCCCAATGAATAGTATTATAAGGTTCAACTTACTATGATTACCCACTGGTGTCTAGCCACACCTAAGGGATCCAATTCACCACAACAATCAACTACATTCAACGTTCTGCAAGCATGCCATCAGCAACAGGTCAGATATGCTATATCTCTAAGAAACTAGGGCATATGACTGCTAGATGCCCTAATCCTCACATTTTTTTAATGACCAAGCATTATGGTTTTGCTAATGATTATGCCAAGAAGTTTCCTATTGTCAAGAAGTTTCCTATTGCTTGTTGAGGATTCAACACATGTGAAGACCTTGACGCACCAGCTTCCTAAAGCTCTTCGCAATCCCTAAGAATTTGAGGCTGATTCTTTTAAAGCTCAAGAATACAATGGAGCACAATACTAAGATCCATGCATTAAAGTCTCTTTGTTATTTACCTGTTTATTTGTTAGACTTGTTACAAGATTGTTTTCTTGAAATGTTCATTTAATCAAAATTTTGATGTAGCATAGAATGCTAAGAAGACTTATTAACTTAAGGTCTAGGAAGACTAAAGGCGAGGAGGTTACTCAAGCTTGGGAAAACTAATAGTCTTCTTGGAAAACTAATGGTCTTGTTAGGGAACTATTAGTTTTTCGTTGTCATTGAGAGCGTGGTTGTAGTCTTAACCTATAAATATGTAGAGATGGATTGAACATTAGCGTTTCACATCCAATATGAATGAAATATCGTAATTTTTATCTTACCCATTCTATCTTTTTCTACCCTCTCCCTTTCTTCCTCAACCCTCCTATTCACAACCCTCCTATTTTCACAACCCGCCTATTTTCGTCTATCTTCCCCCAAAATATTCCCAGCACATCAAATTGGTATCAAAGCATCGATTCTAGCCTCCTCTCTCGAGCAAACTTTTTTCCTTTAACAATGATAATCTTAGGGTCCGTTTAGTTTGATTGAAAATTAGAAAAAGAAAAAGATCCATAAAGAACCAGTGCCATTATATCCATTCCCATTTCCTTGGAAGGAATCTCCGAGGATCAGTACTGCTTTACTAAATCAAGCTTTCCCGAGTTAGTCCAATGCTATTGAATCCGCCTATTTATTAATTATTAAGGGAAATGGCATTTTGTCCAAAAAGACTTGGGTAATCTAAGAGGAAATGAATCATCATAGGTTGTTCAAGAACAAGGAACTAATGACTTTCCTGTTGATGCAAGGAAGTGAAAGAAAACAAAATAGAAGGCAAGAACCATTACTTGCGTATGTTTGGATTGAAAGAGAAAATGAAGAATGGGGTAACTAATCGTTTGTTATATTTCCTTACAAATTTTGTCAAGAAATCATCTGTGAAGGGATTCTCCACTGAAGCCCACGAACGAAAAACTTTATTTTATTTCAACCCATTTTATTTCAATTTAGACATTCTTAATTTTCCATGAAGTGTACTTCTCTCTTCTTGCCTCTCAAAATCTATCAATCTAAACAAAGCTTTGTGGAAAAGATGATGGAAAAGATGAAGTTTCCTTTCCTACCTCGATTTGAAGCCATTGAAGAGCACCTGACTAAACGGGAAACTAGGAACTCTGCATTTATTCTTGGGGCCCCCAATTGGAGGGCACACACATGGAAGAGGGATCATATTCTAGCAGTGACAAAGGCAATGGCGTCCAACGGTTTAGCAGCCAACCCATCACCACTTATCCTATTGGCACCCAAATGTGGACCAACCAGTCACAAGGCAAAGTCCCAACTCTCTCACATGGGTGAACTCCATTATCTGGTGAATATGGCCCGTCAAAGCGGCTATGTCACTCAATTGCCACCCAAAGATTCTTATGTGTGTGCAGACTCTTTTACTCCTGCCTTGGTTATTGATCATTCCACACGTTCATTCAAAATTTGCTTCTTCGGATTGAGTGCTACTAGAGTAATTGGATGAATCAACTTTCTACCCATTGCCATTATGTTAATACATGTTTCTTTTGGACTTTATTGGTATATATCTTTTTATTACGAAAGATTGATAGACTCAAATACTTGCTTCATTACAATTGCTTGGGTTTTAGTCGAAGACCTCATCTTAATGTTTCGTCAAATTTTACCAATGCAAAACTCGACATTGAGTTCTTCACCGGGTGATTCTCATGCAAGGTTTGTCATATCAGATTTTGATTTCGTTTCAGATACAAGATTAGCCAGGATATCAGAGATATATTGGAAAAATACCAGAAATTTCCATAAAAATTGTTGATGGTGATAAATATATTATTACAAGATAGGGGTGCTTATTCTCTAGCTCTTAAATGCATAGACAAGGAAATATGATAAATTCACATTAAAAACATATTTAAGGAACAATAATTGTACATTAAACTAATATAATTACTAGGTTGTGTAGTTGATGAAGTCAATTAATATCAATGAGATATTAGTGATGCACTAAGCAAGATATTAATAAAAAAAAATCCACTCAACACATTAAAGGTTAACTAAAACAACATTCAATAAGTTGAAATAATTGATTAATCTAAACAAATTAAAATTAATAGGCTAATAAATTATTAAGGTAGTAATCAAAGTTTATTTGGGTGCAAATTTTAATGGGCTCACATGGTCTAATAAATAATTAGTTCACTAATTTATCTACTATAGATGGGTTAAACTGCTAACAAAGGGTGGTTGATATATCCATGGAGAAACCATCCACGACAGCAGATGCAACAAAGAGCAGCAAGCAATGGTGACAAGGGCTAGAAACAAGGAGTACCAGATTTCCAAGGATATTTTTGCCAGATCAGTGATATTGATATCGCCAAAATTGATTTCATTGGTGGATTTTGTATCGCTAGGCTGCCAAACCTATAATCTGGTCGATATTCGGCCGATATCCAGCCAATACAGCAAACCAGGGTCTCATGTAGCACAGAATGTTAAAAGGACTTATAACTTAAGGCCTAGAAAGGCTAA
Source organism: Piper longum (assembly GCA_032619315.1). NCBI lineage: Eukaryota > Viridiplantae > Streptophyta > Magnoliopsida > Piperales > Piperaceae > Piper > Piper longum. The sequence goes on along the minus strand of JAVDBV010086718.1, from coordinate 1,963 downwards.
AGGTTAGGAGGTTAATCAAACTTGGAAAAAATAATGGTCTTTTTGGAACACTAATGGTCTTTTCAGAAACTCTTAGTTTCTTGTTGTCATTATGATAGTGGTTGTAGTATTTACCTTTAAATGTGTACAGATGGATCAAACATTGGTGGTTTGAATCTAATATGAATGAAGTATTTTAGTTTTATCTTATCTCTTCTATCTCGTTCTACCCTCCCTCTTTCTTTTTCAGCCTCTAACCCTTAACCATCATATTTTTGTCTATCTTCGATCTCTTTCTACCCTCTCCCATTCTTCCTCAAACCTCCAACCCTTAACCATCCTATTTTTGTCTATTTTCCCCTAAAATATTCTCACTACATCATCTAATATTAGTAATTAATCTAATAATGAAGTTGATCCCATTATGTCTGGTTCATGGAAAAATGTAAAGTTTAGATTTTGAAGAGTCAAATTATTGATGACTATAATGCGGTTAATTAAACGAATCCAATCTCGGGGTATGTGTTACCTGTTTCTTTCCCTTATATAAGAAGTGCCAAACTAATTGGAATGGCATTCGGGAATGTTATATCTACACCATCGAAAGAAGCACTGCAAGGTTAAGGTTGGAAGGAAGAGAAGATATTATTTTTTCTCTTTTAGAATTAAAGCATAAAATCATGTATACTTCTGATTAAAAGTTTATGGTTTTATTCATATATTTTTCTAGGCAGTTTTCTTAGCAATTCAGAAATTGTTAAATAGAATTGCATTAAAGTTTACCACATCAAATTTGTAAACTTTCTTAGAGTTTTCTTAATACGAGGAATTGTTTCAGAACTGAGAATGAAAAGGTTGAACCTCTCAAGAGCTGAGCAATTTTTTGCGATTGAACAAATACATAAATTTTGGTCAATCATCTTCCTATCTTCCCTCTCAATCTTTTCCCTCTTTTCCATTTCTTCATCTTATGATTTCTTTTTCTATTGAATTCCTAATACAATTGATACTTATGTGGTTTTTGAAGTTCCCCATCATAATTTTTATCAAAAGATCATCATCTTTATCATGTTTCGATGTTTTAATTAGCATCATATAGCCACGTTAGGAATAAATTAGAACTCTGAGTCACTTAAATTAATCTTGCCACCAAGAAAGTGTATAAATTCATCTTGCACAACTACTAACAGCATTCAACATTGAGACCTTCGCTTATTTTCTACCTGAAAGTACTACAAGTTCTAAACTAACCTCTTTTTTTATTATTTGCACTTTATGCCTACGTAAATGTACATAAAATTCTAGTATATTCCAAAATCTTGGTATACATACAAGGATTAGAAAAAATAAATAATTGTTCTGACATCAATACTATTTGATTATCATAACATTCCTTCAGACAATAAACAATGTACAACTACCGTAATGTATTCTTTCACCTGGTGTTCAAATTATTCACATGGGTGGACTAACTAAACCAAAAACAACATAAATACTCTATGAGATATAAATTATAGAAAAACTATACCTGACATGCAGGCTTTTCTTGCATTCATGCATGGTTTCAATGATTGGCTTTTACCAATGGCTCCTGCATCCTTGGACTTCTTTAGTTTTCAGAGAATTTGACAACGACATAGCAGCTTCAGATAGAGCAGCACCCAGCTCTGCCAAATCTAAATCTACATCAGCATCAGCTTCATTATTTTCTAATCTCTCCTAGCTCCAAGAATTGTCAACTGATGGAACCAATCCATGGCCAGATATAGTGAGGGGTCATGTGTACCCAAGTATATGATGATAACGTCATGAATACACCAGAAAAGAATGAATTATCAGAATATATGAAAGTATGCAGTCCAGTTTTTTTTTATTATGTAGTTTGATCGTAGAATTAGTTTTAGTCCGTTTACCGCGTTAGGACGCGTTACGGGCAGTTTGGGTGGGTTGATAGTTAAGCATGTCATTATAATGTTTTGGTGTT
>JAVDBV010086714.1:1069-15413 GCA_032619315.1 Piper longum | reverse complement strand
CCACCCACCCCTAGCCCTAGTCATAGTCCCCTAACCCTTCTCTTTACAGGCCAACTTCCATTCATGACCCACACCTCGGCATCCGTCAGCAGCTGCGACCGGCATGGTTGTCACCAATTCAATTCCGAATCATTGTGAGATGCTGTTCGCTTCTCCAATTTTAGTTTTTTAATTCATTTTGACCATTATGCATACCATCCATAATTTTTATGAATTGTATGTTTTGTTAATATATTAATTTTAAAATTTTGTTATAATTATCTATTGATTAATAAATTTCCTTATGTAATTTAGCAATTGATAGTATTAATGATGGTTTGAATGATTCGAATAATTAATATGATATTGATGATATTAAAAATTGTGAAATTGTGTATTAGTGTTATAATTGTGTCAGTTAATTATTTAGTGATTATAAATTTAATTCATGATAGAAATTGAATGTAGAATGTCATAATTAGGATTATAAAGTTAATTACATATAAATGTCATAATTAGGGATTAGTAGGCCTAATTTTGGGTAAAATAATACAAGTAGGATTAATAAACTAATTTAAGGGTAAAATATCATAGGTAGGGTTACTGAGCTAATTAAATGAAAAATATTATCACTAGGGTTACTAAGCTAATTAGACGTTGGATTTTTTCATCAAATTAATTATGTTGTGTATCATATTTTGTTTTGGAGGTTATGTACCATGCCCGGTTTTGATATTAGGATTGTGATCTTGTAAAGACTGTGAAAAAAAAATTATATATATTCGACTTGGTTGGGGAAGGATTGAATGTTGAAAAATTATTATGATTAATCATATTATATTCTCTACCTGGTTAATTCTACCTGATTAAATATTATATTTTATTCATTACCCGGTTACCCGATTAAATGAAATATAGGTGTTGGGGTGTTTTTCACATACTCTAGTCGTCAACCCTAGGTTCATTATATTATTTTCCCAATTTAGATCTCCCATGATTTCATTGAGTTAACGCCGTCGCCACTTCGGTTCGCCACCTACGAGTCTACCTTGCCCCCGGCCACTGCATCTACACCTTTATTTTCGCCTTGCAGCCAGCTTTCTAGTCGTACCTCTCACGACCACTGGCGCCACCGCATATGAAGGAGTTTTTGGAGCCGGTCTATGTCGTCGTTGCCACCGTTTGGGTTATTTTCTGGCGTCGATGAGCCACCACTGGCTGATCTGACCTCCCCAATGACTTCCCCTCATTAGAATTCAAGTTCTTGCATGTTATTTTTATAAATTTAACTTTTAAAGTAACACCCGGGCCGGTTAGGGCGGGTCATTACAGGTGGTATCAGAGCACTGTGGCCCACTAGCTCACATCTTATGACTAAGCACTTTGTTGAAAAGTCCAGTAATTATTACCTAAGTTAGCACATTCGCTAATATATTGTTAGCACTGGAAAAAAAATATATTAATGAGCCATAACAAAACAATTTTCGACATTTTAGATGGTAGGTACTCGTAGACAGACAAACTGATTTACTCTGTCAAACTTGAACATGGAGAATGTATTGGCACAAATCTTGACGGCCATACAGGGACTGGCGCATGTGTGAGCAAGTACAAATTCTGTGGTTCAAAATACTGTTCAGCGGTTACCAGGAGTGGTAGCAGGGAATGGAGCCTCAAACTTGGTAGCGGGTCCCATAATCATCCCAGATGGTGATCAGGGGAGTGCTCAAAGGCGGGCAGGGTTAGCTGACTCAGGCGAGCAAGGGGAGCTTCCAAATCCAGTGCCACCGGTAGTCCGAGAAGTGGTGCTGCCAGCTGTTGATGATAATGATCATTACACTGTGGAAAAGTTCAGGAAGAATGGAGCTGAGGTATTTGTTGGAGGGATCGATCCAATGAAGGCGGAGAGCTGGATAGACATTATCGAAAAAGTGTTTAGGGCTCTATCTGTGTCCCACCACCATCAAGTGAGATTGGCAACATGCATGCTTCAGGAGGAAGTATCTTACTGGAGGAAATCCATGGAAAAAAACTACATTTCATTGACGTGAGATCTCATCCATCTTATAGGTAGAATTTGTAGCAGCTTTTAATGGACAAAATTTTCCAAAGTTTGTTGTTCAGAAGAAAGCACTGGAGTTCGCCGCCCTGTCTCAGAGGGAGGATTCGGTCTAGGAATATGCCAAGAAATTTTTGCAGTTGGAGCATTTTGCACCTAGGATTATGGCAATTGACAAGGCTAGAGCGGACAAATTCTTCTATGGGTTGAAGCTAGAATTGAGGAGTAGGGTTGCTACGGCGCCAAGGGGCACTATAACTGAGGTGATCGATGCAGCCACTACTCATGAGTTGGTATTCGAGTATGACCGTGCACAGAAGCAGGGGAAAAGACTGGTGACAAAATCGTGTAATTGTGAGATGGGGGTCATTTTTTAAGGGTCATTGCATGATCCATCTTCTTGTATCGTGTCGATCGGTGAGGTAGTTGAGTTGTTTGGTGAGAGTTGTAAAGCCTTTTTGGCTAACTTACTTGAGTCTGAGTCCAAATCCAAAGAGTTGTCCATGATTCCTGTGGTAGCAGAGTTTCCAGACGCATTCCCATATGAACTTCCATGGTTACCTTATACCATGATCATGCTTCCTTAATAAATTGACCAATTAGCCTAATATGATAATCATCAAAACATGGTTCTAACAATATGATTGGGTTGGCGGTGCCTATTCCTAGAAAATGGCAATTGCAGCGGCTCACCACCTGTAGTGTTCGATGGAATAGGGTGAGGGGAAGGTAATGTGGCAATGGTCGACAGAATATGACTAATAGCTGGCCATAAAACGGAGGATAAGAGGGGAATTGACCGGTGAGACGCTGGAGGTCACCGATGGCAAATTTTGCCGCAACGATAGCTGAAGGTCTGCCGAAGGTTGAATCTTTTTTTTGCATCTTCAATTCCATAAGCCATGTCGAAGGTCGAATCCTTTCTTTATTTTTCTAAATCCTTGAATCTTCAGTTATCGAAATCCCTGTTAAAGGCTGTCGACTGTTGAATCTGTTCTTTCTTGTCCACACCCTTGTATCTTCGATTGCCAAAGCCCACAAACTTCTCCTTTTCTTTTGATTCTTCAAACTTGATTTCTTCAATTGGTTGCTTGAGTTTTTCATATTCATACTTAGAAAGTATAAAATGTTGTCACATCAAAATAAGGTTCGACATCCCCAGTCGTCTACCTTGAAAATCATTGTTCAAGGTACTACAAGATGTATTCCCTTGAAGTGTTAAGAGAAGCCATCAAGCAACGTCCATTTGGAATCTACTTATATGTTCCAAGAAGCACTTCCTTCATGAGTCTACAATGGTAGGCTAGGTGACCATTCTTTCCATAAGAATAGCGTATCGATGAAGATCTTGAAGGAGATTTGGAGTGACCATTGTTTGTCAAAGTTAGGTGAAGCTTCTTGTTACCCTTCATTTGCCTTGCCTTAAATCTGTTTTTTATTTGGAGGGAGACCATATAGTTTTTCCAAGGCTGTCATCTTTTGCTCTGGAGCCTCTTTCTCTAAAGTTACCTTTTTAACTGAATTCTTGAGCTCCGTGTTCTTCTTGGCCATCTTTAAGAATTCTTAATGGATAGCCTCAAAAGCCTTTTGGAGTTCTTCAAATTCTTCCTTTGAATAGTTTGAAGGTGAACTGTCTATATTGATTAACTTGGCTCTGATACCAATTGAAAGGGTTGTGTGGAAAAAAGCTAACTAAGATCACAAATTAAAATTATTACATCCTCATAAACTTAGACCCTTATAAGATCGTAAGAATGGGTACTAAGAAAAAACAATTTAAGCTCAATAAAGATAAACATAATAAGCACAAATAAATGTAATAAGGCCCTCAAATATTATAGATGAGGCAATAAACATACAAATTCAAACTCATAAATATTTTTGTTTTGGTGAATCAATCAAACAATATAAGTTTCTAAGTGACTTTGATCTTTTTCACTAATTTTTCTATAGCGATCAAGTTAAACACAAGAGAATTAAGTTAACTATACAACAAGGTAAACAAAATAAGAAGCACACGAAGAGGGAAGGGAAGGGAGAAGACACAAGAGAATTTTTCAAGAGATCCAGAATTCTTACTCTTCTCTTCTAACCTACCAAGTCCTCAAGTTGAGAAAGAAGGCTTGTTGGTTGTGAGATTCCTTGACACTTTATGTTTGTGAAGGAGGCCTTGTTATTTCTCGTTACTTTGCCCGGTTTGGACCAGTCTTGAGTTAGTTTGAATTAGTTCAGCTTACAGACTATGAGTATGGGCCCCAGATGGTCGTATGAGCATGTTATTGAGGCGGTGTATACTATATGTGCAGATGATGATAGCTTCACTTATACTACAACAGAGCATAAGCAATCAGCGTATACTTGAGGTTTACATTTCTAGACAAGTTAGCTTAAGGTTTAGGGCTAGATTTTGGCTACTTTTTGGCGCTTAGAATCCGCTTTGGGCTTATTCAAGGTATCTATTTTATATATATCTTAGGGATTTGAATTACCGGATTGCCCTAGTGGGCCCAACTTTGATTTGAATCTCATATTTTCAGCTAGTTGACTTCAGTTTTGAGGCTTATTTAGCTTTCTTACCTCAATTTTCTTTCATAAAGCCTCCATTCGCCTTCAAGACAGTTTTGACTTTTATTAGGGTCGATCGAGTTTTTCATCCACATATATATTATATATACCATGGGTGGACCCCATTAGGTCAGCAGTCAGCAACCGGATTGTACTGTGTGGCAAGATCTAGGGTGTCTACATCAACCGTAGCATCTTCCCATTTTCCTAGAAATTTCTCCCATGTTTTTGGATGTTTTTATATCTTAGCGCCGCCACCACTTTGGGCCACTACTGACAAGACTCTAGCCACCCTCTAGTCACTGGATCAATACCATTGTGACCACCTCACAACAAACTATTGACCCAAACCTAGCACTAACAATAGCCCTGCCATAGTCGTTGCCGATGATGGTGTTTTGTTTGCCAGATTTTCACACCAATGCTGCCACCTTTCAGTGCTTTTTTTTGTCACCGGTGACCCTTCTTTGACTGTGACAACCACCCAAATAGGTAGTCCCCTCAATGGCCTAGCTTGTGAGACAGGTGTTGATCGTAATCATGGCCGCAATTGTTGCCCACATGACTCCACCATTTCCATCGACATTTCCACAACGTTGTGGCCCATTTTTGACTAGTTGGCGGTCGTACTCCATCGCTCGCCACCACCATTGTCTTCCCCATTGCCTACTCTATCAATCCTGATTGGCGCCAACCCCTAGCTCCCAACCGTCGCTGATTTCCTGCAACAGGCATGCTGGTGGCTTTGTTATGCCTGCTTGCCCATATAACACCTTGATTCGACCCGTAGAGTGAACCAAATCAAACTAATAAATTTCGGAATATTAATTCATAACCCACTAAAATAGAGAATCTGACACAAGAAGGACGTAACTACTTTAAGGCATCAAAAAACAGAAGCCGAGGGAAGCTAATGCACAAACAACACTAAAATGCACGTGAGACACCTAAAATTAAGTTAAAAAAAACCTTCTTTTCTTTCTTCTTCAATTCTTTCTTTTCATTCTCATTTTGAGCCTCCTCTTTTTCCAATTCCCGACTACGAAGCTCAAGTTCTTGCCTTCTCCTTTCAAGCTCCATTCTTAGCTTTTTGTTATTCTCACTAACCTTTTTCAAATGATGTAGCTCCTCTTGTTACAGCTTATTGATTTCTGTTAAGAGAATGCGTTAGTGGAAAAACACGCAGTCCTACGTTCTGAGGATGAAATAAAACCAATTTTTGAACAAAGATTAAGAGAAGCAATAACAAAATTCAATATCATCAGTTCATCTTAACTGATGTTTGTCCCTAATCAAGAAGCAATAACAAAATTCAATATCATCAGTTCATCTTAACTGATGTTTGTCTCTAATCTATAGTCAGAAACAAAGACAAAAACTCGTTTGCCTATACGGCCACTTATTCTCCAGCAACACATGAAAATACTTATTGCACATTCATTTACCATCATTGTGAATCTGATACAATCAATCTTTCTCCTTGATGACTATTTCCAGAAATTCACTAGTTTTTTGGAACTTTCTTCTTAGATGATCTAAGTTTTACTCCTGCCTAGTAATTTGATTTGCCAATGTAGCGACCAGCTTGGACTGCTTCCTTGATAGTTCTTGCTGAAGCTCTGTAATGGTCTTTAAATCTCCAGTTTTTCGGAGATGATCCCCAATGATGCCTGCAGTCCTGTAATCATCTTCATCCACAATCCACCCATAGATGCTTGTTGGCCTATGCCTCAAATCCCGCCCCTACTTTCTGCCATGATGCTCGGCTTCAAAATACCTTGAGAGGCTCAATGCATCTTGAAACCCACTCCTGTCCCTTCTAAATTCCACTACAGCATTCCCCGTATGACCTCGAGAATTCCAAAGAGCTTGCACTTTCACTGGGTTGAACTGAGAATATTTCAATTTAAGCTTAGAGCCATTCTCCCCGACTTGAAAGCCATCCTTGTTGAAAACAGTTGGCATGTTGAAGATGATGCCCATACAAGGCCCCACATATACCACTTCTTCATCCCCCAATGCCTTTTCATCTACCTCCATTGAACCATGAGGAACGTCTAGATCAAGCTTCTGCTGTGGAAGTTCCCTTGCTGGATTGACGGTTAAAAATCTAGCCAACGCTTGATGGAAAGCCACTTGCTTAAAATTTCTGTTTGAAGAAGCAAATTCCATTGGTGTGCTGAACAAGATCCTGATCCTTGAAATTCTTCTTTTTCTTTTTCACACAAAAAGGGCATCTAAATGAGCCATCAGGGCACTTAAATTCAAATGCGCCACCCTTCAATTTCTCAACAACTCTTGTAGAAAAATCTTCCAATTCCGACTCACTAATATCAGAATCTTCATCCTCAGAACTGTGAGACATCCATTTCGTCTGGCATTGCAAGTAGAACTCAAAATTAGATAAAAATTCCAAAAAATGAAGGCAAAGAGAAACATAAATGAAACACTCTTTTCTTTTATTTAAGAAAGGCTTAACATTATCACTTGAAAGTACAAGCTTCAGTTTGAATAAGATATTTTGTGCACATCCACTCGCAACCAAACCCTAACATCATCAAGAGGAAAGATCAAATAACCACAATATAGAAGACAATTGGGATTGTCAAAAAAGAAGAAGAAGAAACTTGCAAAAAAATCAACAAAAGCCAAACAAGAATGTTGACAAATCAAGAACAATACCTAGCTCATTTTTTGTCAACTAATACAAGTAAATACATTTGAAATTTTCCCTCACACAAAGAAACCAAAATCTCTCATGCATTAAAGCTAGAAATTCTAAGTATTGTTCAAATTAGAAAGAAAGTAGCAACACAAAGCCATAAACATAAATGGCGCAGAAAAAGCAAAAAAAATTGTATCTAAAACAAGAAGAAAGTAGTTAAAATTAAGAACAATGAATCCACAAAAGAAAAGAAAAAATAGCAAATCTTGGCAGAAAGCGAAAATCTAAGTGTTTACAAAGACCAACCAGCCACACTTACATTCCTTTGGGCAAACAGACTTGTCAGCCAGCACTAACTAATACCATGTCTTCCTCCTCCACTTGAATTTTTTTTTTTTCTTTTGGAAATCTTCAACTAGCCTTTTACCATAACGGATACTGCCTATACCACACACCATAACAAATAAGCAACATTAAAATGAAAGCAAATATTGAGAAACCAGGTTGGGCTAGAAAATCAACTAACAAAAGGTAGCCAAGACAGGTTCTTCAGGCATGCGCATTTTGCAAATAGCAAGAGTTCAAGGATAGCATTTCACCCGTCAGGCTTAGATAGCCTAAACAAGTTTAGTTGCAAGTACAGCATAACATGGCATATTCGACCAGCATATAGTAGACCAAACCTAGCATTAAATCCACATATTGCATCTTAAACCTAAAGCAACTTAAAGAAGTAAGGCAGGTTACAACATTTGAATAATAAGATCAATCTATAAAAATCAACATTTGCAAATTCTACGTAAAATAGCAGGTCCCACTATGATACATCAAATTCTAGCAGCACAAAACAACGAGCTCATAGGTTGGATTAAACTCTCCATAAAATCCAGCACCAACTACAACACCATATAGATGTCATAAATGGGTTCTTTAGTCTAGAATAGGTCATACGTAATAAAGCAAACAAGTTGGGAAAAAACGCATTGTCTGCTCACAGCAAACAAGTTGGGAGCATTTAAATCCAACCCCAACTTCCTCAACACAAGATACAAAAAAAAGGCCTCTTAAATCTAGCATAAATAATATGATAACTACAACTTGCCAAAAGCTATATAAGTCATTTAAACCCTCCCCACCACATGCATCACTTATATTAACCAACAATTAATAAATTCAACAAACAGGCCATGGGCATAAGCATCATCATAGAATAGGATTCATCTTAAAATACCACTGTTTGAATCACCAAGAAATGCATTTAAGCTAGAGCAAGATTTAAAATGAAACCACTTATATCCACATTGGAAATACATTAACCAAGACCAAACCTAGGCCTTGACTATTTCGCGTTCAACCCAACCAAACTACATCAATCTTTAAACAAGTTAACAAGTCTCAGATCAAAAAACAAAATTTAGTAGACTACAGAGCATTTAATCAAACACTACCTTACCAAGATAACTCAAGCAATAAGTTACTCGAACCGCTTACAAGCATATGTATGCCATCTCAACCACAAATTAACACTGGCAAAATGTGACATAAAAATCAAGCTTCAGAACTAGCTCAAACACATTCTCTACATGCATGATCGCAAACAATGCACCAATTGACCCGATTCATTTTCAAAAAAATGCAGACTATTCACCACCTCCAAGCATGCATGAGATTAGAAACAGCTCAAGTAATCATATAGCGAAGCTAGGCATGGACAATGCTTAAGCACTAAACGAAACATTCTAACAAATGCAGGGGAGGCGCATCTTACCTCGTGGCCGTACGAGGGGGAGTCGCCGGAGTAGTAGACGCTGGCGAGGGCGGCGGTGATGGCGGCGGCCAAAAGTTTGGGGGTGTCACAAAGGCGTCCGCCAATTGATATAATTGGACGGACCGTATCATCTAGCTAATCAATTGTGTTATCTAAGGCAATATGAACCGTTGATATAATTGGACGGACCGTATTCATCTAGCTAATCAATTGTGTTTTGTAAATGGTTTATTACGAAATTTTTGCTTCTATTAGTGGCTATGTTGGCACCTAATTTCCTCCCCTCCACGAGTTCCGAGCTGTAGGAAAAATTACTCGTTTCGATAATTTTAACGGTATATTTAGAATTTATTAATAAATAAATATATTTAAATTAAATAAAATTAATAATTATGTGATTAATTATTTCATTATTTTAACATAAAAATTACATTTAAAATTTAGTGTATAATTGTTATATAAAATATTATGTCGGAAGGCAATGTAGTTTTCTCTGCAGCTCCCATTTTCTGAAGGAGGGAAGAACTAAGATATTGAAAGATGGTTCAAGTCCAAGGTCAATAAAAAATAATAAGTAGATATCTTAATTAAATATATATTACTAAATATTTTTTTTAATATGAGTAAATTTTAACCAATTATTTATAACTGCACAAAGACTAGTGCGATACATGGGATATATAAAAAATTAATTAATAATATATATTAAGAATACACAGAATTAATTTCAAAATTATTATAATATTTTTTAAAAAATAAAAATAATAAATATTTATTTATATTTACCAAAAAATATACTTAACAAGCACAAAGATAAACATGTTTACTCGTATCATGTTTGATAACTCATATCCACATCCTTCTCCTATCCTCGATGAATTTTAAAATGAGTCGCGATAGTTTGTGCAACATGGGGAAGAGATAATAAAAAAAAGAAGATAAGACGAGAGTTGGTGATGATCTTAGACCATGAAATACGGACCTAATGGGGGAAAGTAAACGTTTGAAAACTCGATCTAAATACACAACTATGATGGCAAATATGGGGGCTCGTACGTTGAAAAAAAAAAAGAGAAGAGCAAAAGAAAGAAACAGGAAAGGAAGAAGGAAGGGGAGAAGCCCCTTGCTGGAGATCTATCTCCAACCCCCTAGCCCACTGGTGTCATGCTTGGAGTGCCCTTGGTGCAACCCAGCCGAGAACCACCACCGTCGACACCCACCCTCGCTGGAAGAAAACTAAAAAAAACCCTGCCAAATTATAAAATAGCATCAAGCAACCACTTTGTCGACATGCGTAGGACTAGCGCAGGTAGCCCCTGGCTAGACTACAACCTCCACTAAGTCCCCCTCAAAGCCGAGAACAAAACTCATCTAAGATCCACCACTAGAGAAGACCTCTGTTGCCAAAAAAGCTTCGAGAAGCAGCTCGCCAGGGCAGCATAGTAGTAGATAACAATAACAACCAGGCAACCTCCATCTGGCTAGCCCAGGCTACCACTAACCACAACACCACTTCCACCAGGCTCTCCTCAACACAAAGATTAAATCCTAACCGACAACCACTAGATAGGAAGCCGTCTTTTCTGGAAACGTCACCCAAAAGAGGTCCATTAGAGCTACACGATAGCAACAAGTAGCCATCTTCCTAAACTCCGTTTGGCCGATCCAGGCCGTCTTCACCCACACCACTACTTCCACTCAGTTGACACCATCACCGGATACAATCTCAGGACAAGTACCATTGAAGTATGCCTTCACCATCGCTGGGAATTAGTGACAAAATGTGGTAAAAAAATAGTTCCATCAGAGCTTTCCATCTCCATCGCCGCCCGCTAGTGTCGACACCGATAGTAGGATCACGGCCAATCCCCCATTAGTGGGAGATCTACCGTTCTGGGCAGTCTCCTCTCTCCGAAGTCACTAAAAAAGCCGTCTTCAGAGCCACCAAAGCCGGTGTTGCACCACCACCATAGCCGGGTCCATCGGATTTGTTTACTGTTGATCGCATTTCGTTGTCCATGAATCGTGAATCGAGACCATGATTGGATTGCCTGAATCCTATTTGTGACCTCGTCTGCTGCCCGTTCTGGCTACTGGGATACACCACGTCATTGATCACCTGGTGCACCCAACCTTGGCCCAACACTTGTGTTTGCCACTTGGCCTGATCCAACATTATTTGTTCTGAACCAACCTAAACTAGTCTGGTTCTGTGCATTATCATTTCGAAAATAATTTGAAGGTTTTTTAGACCTCAAATCGAGGCGACACTTGCTATCCCACCATTTTTGGACTCTTTGGATGTCGTGGCGAGTTTATTTTGAAGATTTGAAGATAAGAAAGAGATACACTAAAGCATTGGAGTCAAAGCTATCAAATATAGATCAAATAAAAAAATGGTAAAATTCACTATTTTGTTTCAAGTGTAAAATAAAAAAAGAAATAGTGGATTATGAGTATCAATTTTACTGTAGACTGAATTAGGGATTTGAGTTGAACCCTTAAGTACCAAGTAAAAATCTTGAGTGATTATTCCTTGTTTGCGACATTTTATTTATTTTCTAGCTCGCATGATTTCTTTGCATAACAAGGGCGTCTTTGGTCCCACTGAACCCACTCATCTAACTCGAATTGAAGACTAATCTGCGGGGGCAAAAATCCCATGGCCGAACATATTTCTTGTGACTCCGCTGGGGATCAACTAGAAGGTAGCAGTGTCATTTGAAGATTTGTGCAAACAAGAAGAAATGAAACCGGAGACAAGGAATGCAATGCGATAAAAAAGTACTAATGAAGATGATCCATCCACATCAACTCAAGGAAGGCAAAGCCAATTCAAAGAAAACGTGGAATCAAGCCAGTCCATAGAAAGAAATGTGCGTGAAAGAATCCAAGAGCTCGAAGAAACGTTGAACGAAGGAATCGAAGGAGGAATTACTCTAAGCAAAAGCATGTTGATACGAGAAGAATGCAACCAAAGTCCCAGAAGCAATGAAGAGATGAACTAACCTTCAAAAGCTAGACAAGTGCTTTTGATGTCAACAAATTAGTTAAGTGGAAGACAAGTACATAATCAAGCTATTGAAGAAAGATTCCGCCAAAGTGAAGACCGGATGCAGCAAATTGAGGATATGATGCATCAAGTGCTTGCTCAGATGCAACGGGCTAGTGCTGCAATGGGGAGCTCATTGAGATGAGAAGACGAACATCCCATGCAATGTCCACCAATGGACCAACCCTTGGAGGCCAGACAGAAGTCATCAACCTCTACAAAACCAATTGTATCAACCTCACCTCTATCTACAAAAACAACTGCCACAACATTGAAGGATCAAGCAACCATCCATCAAGAAATTAACATTTTTTCTTTGATTTTAGGTACTGAATCCATCCACCAAGCATTTACAACATCTACTTCATTGCCCGAACATATTTGGGCACAACACAACCAGCTACAACAATCAAGTCAGGGTGAGCCTTTTTTGCTTCAACAGCCACCGTACTACTAGCCGTCATACCCGTACCAGTGGTATGACCCTGCATGCTCCCAACAACCATCTTCTATGGTGTTCCCACCGTCAATCTCAACCACAGTGCATATCCTAATGCCACTGCCAACAATGCTAAAAAGTCAAATGCCATTTCCGGTTACAAATTTGCCGGCTAGCTAGCCAAAAGTACAACTGCCAACCATGCTAGTAGCGCTAATGTCAATCCTTTGCTATGAAGAGTTGAAAGCATAAATGGATGCACAAGTTACACTTATCACTGCTCTGATAAAAAAGAAAGATAAAGAAACAACCAAAACGAGAAAGTGTCTCCATCCACTAGCTGATGAAGTCTACACAAAAGTGTTGTTTGAAAAGTAAAAGTACAAGTACCCTACTTTCACAAAGTTTGAAGGAGATGGCAACCCTGGACATCACATCACAATTTTTGAGATCGAGTGTAGAGGGCTCTCGACAAATGAAAATTTAAAGTTACAACAATTTCCAGCATCTCTCGGCGGCAATGCACCAAGATGGTTCAACAATCATCCAAAAAGATCGATCAACTCATGGGAAAAACTCATCAAGCAGTTCACAACCCACTTTTAATTAATGGAGATTTCGATAAAGATTGAATATTTAAGGCAATCTAAGAAAGAGCCCGGTGAAGAATTTGTTACATATGTGAAAAGATTTGAAGTTTGACATCTCAAATGAAGGAAACTCCTGATATCAAAGAGCATGTGAAGATATGTGCAGCGAATGCTGGATCAGCTTCATGGTTCCTAAGTGGTGCACAATGCAATGTATTTGAAGAACTCTTCGAAAGAGTGCTGGCACATGAGGAACTCAACATAATTTCGTGTTCAACAAAGAATGGAGGAGCCTCAAGCAATGCCGTCATTGAGGGGCAAGTGAAGATGAAGAATGAAAATGAAAGTTCAGGAGATGCACCTCAAGTGTAACACCCCGATTCGGTTCACCCGTGAACCGATCCGGAAGTGTCACCAGCGACCGAACCATTTGCTAATCTACTGGGTTTGGTTAAGCCGACCTGGATCTACCTTTGGCGTCTTAAGACGGAGATGCAAACATGCAAAGTATGGATGAGATGCTATGGTTCTAACGCTTGTCCTACATGCATGCCATGATATGCAAACAAAAACCAAATGAAAGTAATAATGAGAAATCCAAAGAAAATATCTATTTCAATAGAAAAAATGGACAGAATTTCCCCTAAAAGTGCAATAAGGACCAACTTGTAACACCCCAAATCCAGTTCACCCTCGTGAACCGAACCGGCATGTTATAGGCCCTGGTTAGGTCGGCTAACCTGAACCCAACGCGTGCGGATCCAATCTTGGCGTCTTAAGATGAAGATACGATTCGTAATACATGCATGAATGCATAAAACCCTAGCAGGATACTACATGGATTACTTAGCAATCAATTCATACGAAAGCAATAATTTTAATAAAATGAATAAAAATTTCAATTTAAAACGGACAAAACTTCCCCTAAAAATGTAATTAGGGGCTACCCTATCAACATAATATACGTAAACATATATACATATATCAACAATTTTATTCACACAAGGTCTAGCATACTGTAAACTCTTTCTGAATCTTGGGTCTCAGCCCATCTGTGCCCTCTATTCATTTTTCTCGTCATATCATGTCATAGCGTTTAATCATGGCATCACATCGTCATGCTTTTCATATCCTCACACTAGTAATAATGCAATAAAATCATAAATGAAATATTAAACAATCATTCACCAAACATGTGTGTGTGTGCAGAAGACCTCATTGCTCCTC
>JAVDBV010086713.1:6328-16348 GCA_032619315.1 Piper longum | reverse complement strand
CCTAAGTCATTTTTTTAAAATGGTTAACCCAAGTTAAAGATCTATAGTCCATTCCCACTTATAAACAGGATCTTAGCCCGGTAGGTATTAGAAGTGGGACTAAATTGAGGGATCTCACAGTTGGGGAGCTGGTGGTGTTGAGGCGACCACTGGACTGCGGCGACGACGGTCGCCGGTGGTGGGATCGACGATGCGACTACAGCGCCGCTCTGCCCTAGCCACAGCTATCCAGCGTCATGGTGGCCGGACGGTGGCCGGGGTCGATTGGGGCGGCACGGCGACCTTGCGCCGGCACTGGGCGGTGACGAGCGGCGGCCGGGCGGCGGCCGGGCGGCGCTAGGCAGCGACGGCGGTGCATACGGAAGGTGGATAGGGTTTGGGAAAAGGGGGGAAAGGTGTCGGGGAAAGGAAAACATGTTGGGTGGCAATATGGTAAATAAAACTTGACTCGATTCCGTTTCGAGTCAAAAATAACAACTAACGCGTAATAAATCCCAAAAAAAATCTAGAAAAATTGGGAAAATCCCATAAAATAAAATAAAACACACAACATCTAAATGACATGCTCTATAACTAATAACCCAACCAAAACTACCCATAACGAGTCCTAACGCGGTAAACGGCATAAAACTATTTCTTCGGTCGCGAAATAATGAATCTAAAATCAGAAACTGTATACTGTCAAATATTCTGATAAGTCATTCTCTGCTCATTCATGACGTTATCATCACATACTCGGGTACACATGACCCCTCATACCTCATACACGTGACTGGCATCGGCTCAGTACACGTGTTCTGAAATATACTCAACTCGAACCGACAGCTGAACCAATCGGCTAACGACTATAAAACCGTGACTTGAATCACGAGTTTTATAACTAACACGTTTTCGTACTATATGTAGGTGACAAGTATGAAATGGATGTGCCAGCCTGGACAGAGGAGCAATGAGGTCTTTTACACACATACATATATATGGTGATTGAATGTTAAAATCTCATTTATGATTTTATTATATTTGAACTTATAACGACCCGCCATTTTTCACAATAGTGTGGGCCAAGCTGGCTGGGTGTTACTTAAAAATTAAACCATAAGTATAACTCATTCAAAGTAAACCATGTTTTAAACAAGACATAATAAGAGCTGTCCCACATTCTTGGACTATTTCCCATAGCCACATTTATAACTCAAATAAAATAAGAGGCAAGCCCAATGCATTATCATTTACCAACCCCGCTCTCAATCTATGCTTGAACCTGCACATCTGCGGAGGCAATTCCGCGTTAGTGATAAAACCACTAAGCCATATAATTAAAGAACCAAGTCAAATATACTCCCTATTCTTATTTCAAAAGGTTTTTAGTGAAGTGAGCCTATGCCGAGCTCTTATGATGTGGGGAGGGTGGTCGCCCATCCCGCTACAATCCCATGCATGCACACACAAACTACGTGGCACATGGCCTGTAGTTGCCAATATTTGCCATTGGCTCACCCTCTCGGTATCACAAGTGCATAATGAGTCGTCTTGCGCAATTACACCATGTCACCCCTTTCGGCATAGGGGCAGATATTCAAATTTGTGGGTGCCGCCTCGTGACAGAGACTCCAAATTTCGCGGGTGCTCCTTTTTGTTAGATATTCCGAGGGTGCTTCCTCGTAATAGAGACTCCTAATTTATGTTTCAAGTAAACTTTTTTAAAGGTGCGGTCCCATGTCAGCCTAAGTCAATTCCTTTATCCCGGTTGCACTCGGTGCATGGTGGTCGAATTTGGGCTCAGGCCGACCAGGGCTGCCAAAAGGGAATGTACAACATTTCAAACAATTATGCGGAACTGGATAGTTCACAAATGGACTCACAACTGCGACCGAAGATCCTAATCTTAACGACAAACTAAAATTATACATAAGTATAATTTTATCTGAGTGGATATACATGCAACTATATTGCCTAAGTCTATCAACACCAAACATACAGCATTCACCAATCTCAAACATTAAATTCTTAATCTTTACAACAAGTCTAGTGGGGTACTTCATTATTTATGTGACATAATCATTTAAGACGTACTTTACGTATTAAAATTAATTCTTCAAATCACAATTTACATTTAACTAATGTTAAATAATGATTAGCATATAACCAAATATTTACTTGACAATTAGTTAAGTCATCCCATTACATTATTTAAGATGATTTGTTTTATCAAATTTGATGATACTTTTAATTTATTCAAATCATCCAACTCAATAAAGGTTCGAACTTTATCAATTTTACTGTGTCGTTTAAGTTCAACATTTATGGCCTATTCTCCTACCTTACTAACTCGTTATTAAAATAATTAACTTTATTTACCTTATAATAATTCTAATATGATAAATGTAAAATCCTTATTCCATTAATCACCTATAATCATCCAACTTAACTTAACAATTTATTGTACACGAATTAATTATCAATAGTTAATTACTGCAGTGATTATTTTACTCATGAATTACCAAATTTTTATTTAAGCCAATAATTATGTGAATTAGATATATAACTTAGCAATAATAGGTAATACAACGTTCCCCAAACAAAAGAAAAACTAGCAACCCTAGACACGACCAGCATACTATACAAAAAGGAGGATCAACCACACACTCGCAGTGCAACTCACGACGCCCTTATCAACACAAGGGGCAGCAACCATAACACATCAATACGCAGTCAACGACACAACCAAACGACCCCAAAAGACTCGCAGCAATTCATACCACAAAAGTCGACAAAAACCCCATCCATAAGATGCTAGGGATCTTGCAATTCAGCAAAGCATCTCCAACAAAAACTAGGTGTTGCTAATGCACCACCTGATTTGGAAGCCCCGACTGAACTGCATGCCTACTTGACAAGGCACCGTAGAAAAAACTCCAAAACAGAAGCCGAGAGCAAGGAAAAAATAGAGGAGACGGGAAGGAGATGGTGGCGATCAGGCCAGCATGCAACCTTCTCCCAAAAAGATGTGGAAAACAAAGAAGATGTGAAGAACGTCATCAACCCTACATCCTTACCAGCAAAACCATGCATACAAGAGTCCTAATGGAAAAGAAATAAGAAGAGGGATGCCTGGGACGGAGAGGAGACAAGGAGTGGATGGCTAGGGAAAAGGATTTTCCACAATCTCCACAACTATATATATGCAACTCAACAAGTCCCTCAATTAAATTCTCACACCCTACTGCCCATTCATGAATAGGTCACTTGGCTAAGGTTCGTCCTCCCTTTTCCTCCCACTCACCAAGTCGTCACCCACCAAGACCGGGGGTTTGGCCTTAGGTCGAACCATGAATGGTCAACTAATGATAATAATAATCTTGATGACCAATCATATTGATTCCACAAAAATAGTATTTAGTACCAGTTTCGAGTCTAACAAAAATCATAATTCAAATAACAAAATTTTTTTTCTACGGTTTTTACAAGACTTGCTTACTGGTATCTTCACATACCAATCCATGCATCGACACCTATGGCTGGGCTAATGTAATTAGGACATCCTAAATGAATTCCAAGTTATAAAAAAGACTTTAAATCATGGGAAAATTTTGAAAAAGTCTCCCTTGCAACTAGGACACAGGGAAATTTCAGAAACATTTATAAATTCCCATTTATATAAATAAACTAAGAGCATTCACATTTGACACAATTTACACACAAGCACTCCAAAGTTGTTCCACCTCATTCACATTACATTACAACTCATTTACAACACAATTTAACATTCTTATGGCTACTATTTTGTCTGGTCTTCCCATGAACCTTTTACAACAAATCAAATAACACAGAAACTCCTCCAGCCATATTTCCTTTTTATTTTTTTTTTACCTACACAAGTAACAAGGTTTCACATACCTGGAATCTTTTCACCCATCAAACCTAGAACTTCGGGGCTCGAAAAACTCTTGCATGAAATGAGTATACCATCTGCAAATGAGTTCAAACATAGGTTAGTAATAATAATTTTCACGCATTCTAAGATATGGCAATGCCGTATTTCAAAGGCTCACAACCTCTAGTCTCACATACCTGGAATTTTAAAATGGTGCACGAGCCCACAATGCTATTCTTATTATACACCCACTGGTCTCACATAAAAAATCGTATTGACTCACTAGTGCCGCATAGTATTTACATCAAATGGCTAACTGGCCTCACACCCCATGAGCAAGCTACATACAAAGAAACAATAAAGTCAGCCATAGGGACTAATCATAAATACTACAATCTCCACTCACACGAACCAGAATACTCCACGGTATCGATAGTACACATGAGCCAGAATCTAGTCGCAGTAACATGCTTGTAGCCAAATAAAGCCAAAACTGATCACTGAATCGCATGGTTCAATACACTGAATGAAGAGCTTTGTCCTGCTCAATACATATTGCTAGCAAGTACTATATCTAAGAATCTTAATCATAATCATCTTCATAATATATATTAACTACGAAACAGCACCACAGGTGGGTATTGGTCGCACAGTGGGCATTACCCTCCCATCTATCACACGCATATAGAAAAGCTGAAATCATACAATGAATACCTAGGAAGGGACTAATAAATAGAGCTAAAATGATTTGTGATTTGGATCTCATTTTTCAAAATTCACATAAAGGGATTTCAACCTTAAAGTATTATTAATCTAGAAAACTCGGTAAGATTGCTTGTAGGTAGTGAGGTATAAGTAAATGCCACTAACTACATCCTACGATGCAATACGTACTACGATTCAAAACAAAACTATGATAGAGCCAAGCAGTATATCAAGTATAGACGAGTGTTAACGGGCCTGTGAGGCAAGCTCAACGTCCTAAACTCAGCAAGGTCTATGTCACACGGCATAGTAAATGCAGAATGCTACTCAAATCTGAATGATGCGTGCCTGCAATGACATGGAGACAATACTAGATGTAGCAATGACATGGCATGCAAAATAGCAGGGAATTAAATACACATCTCCCAGGAATAACATCACATTTACAAATTGAGTGTGCAAAAAACTGCACGAGATTTTGATAAATCAACAAAGAAGAAGAAAAGAAGATCACGATATTTTATGAAATACATTTCGAGATTCAACCCGCGTGCTTAAATCTAGCTATATAGATTGGGATGGTCGGAAGATCCAATGCATTAGAGATACCAGACATGCTAATCAAGAATAAGCCCTCGGTAAAATTTTGAAAAGTAACCTAAAGTTTAGCATTAATTATTTAAACTTAACCGCAAAGGTATTTTGTTATAGTGACCACAATCCGGAGAACTTGAAAGAACTCAAGTCCCACTCATATTCATGTCTGTGAGTTATCATTATAAAATTAATCTTGTTTTGTTTTGATAGTTAGGTAAATTATTATTTAACTTAAGATCTTCACACTATGATCAATTCAGAAATAAATACGAACTAAAATATCAATTTTCATAACTATTTAATCAATTTATCAACTAGGCGCATGAAGGGGATCACTAGGCATGGCCAAAAAATCATAAAATTTTAATCTTTTTATTGTTTCGTCCATTGTTGGTAATGTCAGTAGATTTAACAATTTGAAACTGACACAAATATTTCATTAGCTAAAACACAACTAATAATAAAAATCATATTTTTATCACGAAATCAATAGGAAACTAGTAGAACTATATGAGGATATGATGGCTATCTACATGCCTAACCAGGAAGATATTCATGCAAAGATTGTGATTGTGCACAAAAATGAAAAGAACGGAGGGGAGAAGGCATGTATGTTGAGAGAAAAAGAGGAGGATGAAGAAGAGAGAAGGGAAGGAGAAAGGAGGAAACAGAGGTGACGGAGGCCGGACAGTGGCAAAGTAAGGAGGGCAGGGCAGGCAGGGCAGAGTGGAGAAGGAAATCCCCCATAAAAATCTAGCGGTGGGGGTATTAAACCCCTACACACGCACATGTGCACGGTGTAATGGCGCCATGGGAGAAGATGGAGGAGGCTCGGGAAGGTTGCTAGTGCTCGACTTGGGCTAAGATAGGTATGCCAGAATGCATCTGACAAGACCCTAAACCTAATGCAACGCAAAAGCATGGCGCACATAAAATAGGCACAAATAGAATTATAATCTACACAACAAAACTGAAAATACAAGCCACTGGCTTAGAAATTGAGGCCTACATGAACACTCAAATGCCGATGCCCACAACATCACACAACGATCCCCCTAGCACCAAAGCAAACGAATCGGACCGACGGCTAGCTACTTGGATTGAACAAACAGCAAACCACGCGTAAAACACCAAACCATTGGGCTGTGTTTTACGACCTTGCCTCCTTAGAAATAGCATCCCAAAATTTCAACACAAAAAGGAAACAACAGCAAACACTAAAGAAACAGCTACACACACCATAAAGTTGTTGGCAACACAAACTGTCATACACTAAAACCAACTGATCTGAGCTCAACAACTGGCCCCACACTATCATTGTCAACACAAAAAGGCATACATGCTCACCACGTGTGTGCTGCAATTGTATGCACTAATACTCACCAGAAACCAGAGTGAATGTAGTGCAACGTATGCTCATGGTACACTGTCATCTAAAGGAAACCACCACCACTGCCTCATGCCATGAGAAAGTCTGAAGGTTAAGCAAAACCACACTGCAATCGATTGTGCTAAAGAACTATTGGACACAGGTATCATGATTGGCCTTGGTAACTGAAACATGGCAAATGTATGCTTTGTAAATGTGCTAAGAGGACCTAAAAGGGTGTCTATTCCAAGGAAGCTGTCTAGAAGGCATATCTACTACGTCTGTATCTAGAGTAGTAGACTATGAGATGCGTATACTAGGGTAAAGTGGTATAAAGCATAGGGAAGTCATGGACTCTACACTTCAAAGTGCCAAAATTGTTATTGGCTGAAGATCTGACCATCTATCTTAGAGGCAACAATAAAGACATCCGAAAGGACGGCTCCTATGGCTCTAGTGCAGTTAGAAATTAGTAGACAATTATTTCTCGATTGAGTACTGCCTAAACAGAATCTAGGGGATGTGGAAAACACGTCCCGAAGAACTACTATTGTACCTCGGGCCAGAGGAAACCCATGACAAGGTTTGATATGTCTCTAATCTCTTCGTTTGTGATTTGTAACCGGCTATCCCATACTGATTTGTAATACTCTATCTTGACTCACTTGGCTATTACCACTATTGTAAACTCACATGAAAAGCAGTAAAGTAATAAGTAAGTTGTCTATGATGTAGGGCACACACCATGGAACTACACAAACCATGCCACGAAACGATTGGAGGAACTCACATGAAGCTACATTAATGTGCACAACAGACCTGAGGCCTACTTATCTCACCATTGGTTTTCCTGTTTGATCACTAACCATCTAAACTTCTAATGGCCCATCCATTTTTGTAATTATCACCTATTTCCCTGACAATCCATCACTGTGACTATTGACACTCTAACTAGCCATTCCATGTTTCTGTCCAGTTTGAGTCCTACCAGATCCTTACCGGGCTTGCCTACCATTCCAGTCTGTTGTTTCTGCCAGCTACCTGTTAGGTCCCTCCCAAGCCAGCTTCTCATACTTGGTCGGCGATTGTGCCTCCCAGATAGCAATTGTGCCCTCAAACGGTGGTTGCGCTACTCGGATAGTGGTCGTGTTACACGAACGGCAGTCAATGAATGGTAGTGGTACTATACGGAAGGTAGTAATCCAGTTATGAAGGGGGTCTGCGAGCTCACATCTCTCGATTAACTACAAACCCCATTAGTTTGGCAACTTCATTTTGCTTTGTTCTACACTCTATCTTTTCATTTATCCATACATCCTTGCTTTTCTCCGCATCGCAAGGGGGTGATCCACCTGACACCTGAATCCATTGTCTTACCACCGCCTATCACATCTTGTCCCTGGTGTCCAATTCCCTATTAGTTTGTTGGTTGACACACCCTGATTCTGCAATTGTCCATACTCTAGCTCGGTCCAACACTCAACCATGCATGCCAGGTCTTTGTGATTTCAACTAGCTAGTTACACGTTGTGGGCCTAGAGGGGGGTCCACATAGGTTATATACAATATATATTTATATATGGTTTGAAAGTTTGGATCGATGCCGACAAAAATTAAAACTAACTCGAAGCCTAAAAGTGACTCTATAGATTAAAATAGAGGCAAGAAATATAAATGGGCTTCGAAACCTTAAACTCAATCAGATAAAATCTTAAAATCAAATTAAACTGGGCCCAAAGGGGCAATCGAGTAGTTCAAAATCCCTGACATGCATGTAAAAGAGATATCCTGAAAAGCCCAAACGGATACTAATTACTGCAATGACCTAAATCTATATCTAAAACTCTAGGCTAACATAAGCAAAAATTTGTATATCTCGAATACACGTTGATAGCTCATTCTATGCTGTAGCTTAATTGAAGTTGTCATTTATATATAGGGCGTATGAAGCCTATTTAACATGTTCATACGGTCATTTTGCTACCTTACTGATGGTCTGAAAGATGAACTAACTCGATCCAACTTAAGACTGACCGAACTAGGCAAAGCAACGAGCCACTAAAATTATAACCTGAAGGTGGGGTTTTACACAATGTTTATTTTGAAAAAATAAACTTGGTACCCATCGCTTTTCCGTATTGCGAATGCTATGGCCCATTTTATGAGTTGAAAACTGATGTGCCTTTATTTTCTAGTTTATTTTCTGTACAAACTCAGCTCGACGTTCATATGTAGCACCTTGGAATGATCCCTGTCATTACCCAAACCGCCAACTCTCAACAAATCAATCAATACATTAATCTTTTGTGTGAGCGGTCGACGAAGTGCTCATTGCTCAAATAGTTATTTTATATGGACATGACTTAATTCTTTTATAAAATTCAATTTTTGTCATTCTCAAACTATTTCCCATCTTTTTCCTTCATTATTTTTCAATCTATGGTACACTTCTCTAGACTCCTCTCCAATATTGATAAACTCTTTCATAAATTTCATCAACTTTTATTAAATCAGTCATGCCATAACTTTTTTAAATAAATATATTTTCACAATAAAATTACGAGTTTTAACACCTTTATAAATATAAAAAAAATATTTTTCTTCGAAGTAAATATGTGATAAAATTGTATTGAAATTTCATTTAAATGTGCTTGTGTACCTGATTGTCTTATTTCCTACATTAGAAGGATGGATTCAAATTAGATAATGGCTATATCATTTACTATATTATAGGAATTATTTAAATTCGATAATGGCTACATAACTAACCAATCTGATTCCAAATATCATACCCCTATCTAATCTAAATCAAAAAATTATATCTATTTTATTTATCATATCCATATCCAATTTGAATCTATTAAATCCATATATAGTACAAATCTAATTTTGTTGGATGAAAAATTTATTTAAAGAACACTTTTGATATATGATTTATATACGTTTGGGTTGATTCAATCTTGAATATTTAAACCCATCCCTAAGAAAAAAAAAATTATAAGCCGTCAACCACGTCTAACACCTTTATAAATATAAAAAAAATATTTTTCTTCGAAGTAAATATGTGATAAAATTGTATTGAAATTTCATTTAAATGTGCTTGTGTACCTGATTGTCTTATTTCCTACATTAGAAGGATGGATTCAAATTAGATAATGGCTATATCATTTACTATATTATAGGAATTATTTAAATTCGATAATGGCTACATAACTAACCAATCTGATTCCAAATATCATACCCCTATCTAATCTAAATCAAAAAATTATATCTATTTTATTTATCATATCCATATCTAATTTGAATCTATTAAATCCATATATAGTACAAATCTAATTTTGTTGGATGAAAAATTTATTTAAAGAACACTTTTGATATATGATTTATATACGTTTGGGTTGATTCAATCTTGAATATTTAAACCCATCCCTAAGAAAAAAAAAATTATAAGCCGTCAACCACGTCAAACGACATG